>JASDQU010502782.1:28259-46871 GCA_032191745.1 Picea mariana | reverse complement strand
GAAAAGTGAAAATTTAATACCCCATTCCTTAAAAGGGTACTTAGGGGGTTGGGTGTCTTACAAGTGGTATTAGAGCAGTACGCAACACTAGGAATGGATGGGCCAAAGGTCAATCACATGGATGATATATTAAGGCTATAGATGAGCTTGTTCAAAAGAGCTTCTCTACAATAGAAATCTTATTTATTATCTGCACAAGTTCCTTGAGGGGAAGGATAGAATATTGAAAACTATACCTTGGAAATTCTAGTTGAATTTGAGTAGAGTAATTATGTTTTTCCTTTGTGAAACTAATAACTACTCTTATAGGAGTAGGGATTTGTTGGTAGGCATTAGTGGTAAGACCTGAATGTGAAAGGAAGAGATGGAAAAATCCTATTATAGGATTGTATGAGCCTAGAAAATGAATGGACTGGTGGTTGTAAAGTTGCCTATAAGTATGGCTTGATAGAGCCCTAGTAATCATAATTATTGTTTAATAAAAGACTAATCCATGTGTGAATAACTCCTCATAAGAGGATTGATGTAATTTTGTAAGTTCAGTATACTTGACCTATAATGAATGAAAACTTATAGCTGGGATAGTATAAATGTGCAAAGGAAAAGGGATCCATTGGCCTACTGCCTATCCTCATAAAAGAGGTAGAGTAATATGGGTATATGGGAAATCTTGTGAGCTCATGGTTGTGTTAATAAGATGTATATGCTTGTTACCCCAAAGACATGTCTATGCATGTGAATGCAAGGGGAAGACAATTGAAATACATATGTAGTGTAGGCATGGGTAAAATGCTTGGTGCACAAGGATATACTGGAATGCATATGGAAAGATTGAGTATGAATATAACATGTGTATAGACTTATTATAGTTTGTTATTAGATAAAAAATGTGGTGTTGTAATAGATCATGTGGTCATTGATGATCTGATTATAGAAGCATATGTAGAATGTTGATGATGTTGATTGCATATTACATGAGGGTAGTATGATAAATGAGAGACTAATAAAGGAAGTGTTGGACCACTTATAAATGACCAATAGGTCAGATTTACATCCAAATGTGGATGACAGCCATATAGGAATGGTTGGGTATGCTCATATAGAAGTGAAAAGGGAATCCAAGATAAGGGTTTACCTGATAAGGGTCTATTGACCAAGAATGGTTGAAACATGAAAGGAGGATGGAATTGGGCATTTTGGTTCTCTGGGTAATGATGTAATTACCTACTTATATTTTGTTAATTGTGGATTGATCTTGTAACAAAAGGGCAAGAGTGGTTCATTGCTGGTTGATTTCCATGAAGAGAAGGAAACATAATCAGGAATATGTCTGTGAGACTTGTCAAGTGATTGGATGTAAGATCTCAACAAAAAAGGTTGATATTAAAGATCAAATAAATGAATATAAATAATATAAGAATGTGCAAGTGATGCACATGTATAGTGTATAAGTGTATGTATACTAAATGTCATGATATGACTACCTGCGTAATAGGGTAGTAAGGAAATGAGTGTGCTTTCGTGGGCTGAATAATACTTGGAATGCATGGTTGACCCTTTGTTGTGGAGTCTAATTACCTCGATGGAATAATAACTTGAGGAGGATGCATTCCATGTCCTTGGGAAAAGTTGATGTAAATTGTTGAAATAATAAATTAGCAGGAATGCTTTGTTGTCATGCTAGAAGGCAACATGATGATGCCTATGAGGGTTGCATGAGAATGATTGTGAACAATCATGAGTTAAATGGTTTTAAATTAAAGATGCATGAGAACTGTAAAAGTGTGCCTATGATAGACACACATAAACTCATGTTGATGCATGTAGTTAAGTGCATGAAAGAATAGTTTGAATATAAACTTATAAGAATAATGTGCATATGTGAATGCAAGTTGACTTAACCTTGGCATCCCGGCTGGACTTTGAACATCTACAAGTCTTTGGAGATTCAAAAATAGTGATTGATTGGCTGAATTGTAGGGGAAATTTACATGTCACCTCTTTAGTGGGTTGGAAGGATGGAATTATGGAAATAGCAACATCATTCAATACACTCAGGTTTGCTCATATATTTAGGGAACGAAACTGGGCAGCGGATGCCTTATCCAAAAAATCTCTTCCGGCTCCAGAAGGGAAGATCAAGTACAATAAATGTATTGAAGGACATGAGGGCCCCTCACACTTTCTGCATCTCTTTTAGCGTATGAAATCCTACTATTTTTTTGGAGACTAGTTTTGTTTTGGTTTTGGAATATCGAGGTTGAATCCTTCAAAGTAATATAGGATGTTTTCCGTTTGTAATGGAAGTTCGGTAGATAGGATATGTTTCTTAATCTCTTTAAGAGGTGGCTACTATTTTAGTAATCTCTTGGAATGGTTTGGAGTTGGGTGTATTTCCTATCATTGTACTTGTCTTTGAGAACACTATATATATAAATATATTGAGAAATTTTCTACTGGAAAAAAGTTGATGGAGTAGATATACATGTTTAAATGTAAAATATGGATGCATAATGGGAATATATGTTTATATTCCGTATGGAATATTAGGGAAAAAATTGAAATGACAAAGTTGAGGCTGAATTGAGGTTGAGGAATTCTCAAATAGTGATGGATATGCAATAAGGAAGTTGCATGATGAGACAGTTCCATGTGGAGGAACTATGTGAGGACTCTGTCAAGAGAACAGAGTCATAATATTAATGAATGTTGAGAGTTAGACAATGGACTACAAAGCCCATTTGTATAAGAATCATGGATTACATTTTAAAACATAATGTATGAATGGCATAAATGCATATGACAAGACCTTAATAATCCTAACTTTGTTTGGTGTATGTGCAGAATGCACTAACTCATAATTGAATTATGAGTTAATCTTAATGATGAAATACGTTGTTATACCCAAGAAATCCCAAGAACTTGACCGAGACTTCCCAAGGAAGAGAGCAGGCATATCCCAGGAGGGATAGATTGCATAAGCAAAGAAGGAGAAAAGGAGGACACTTTTCTCACTTTCAAACTTTGAAATTATGAGACAAAGGTGTATACTTTAAAAGAATAGTTGTGGAAATAAATACAGCTGGTAAATGAAAGACAAATTAATAAAAATAAAAAATAAATAATGAGCTTGGTTAAGCCATACTGTGTGAAAGCAGTGAGGCCTTGGAAATTATTCAGCTAAACTGAAAGTCCCAGTTTGTGTAGAAGGAGTTGGACAAGGGAAGAGTCCCTTGACTCCTTTCCTGATGTTTATTGTATTTTTCTGGTATGAGAAACTAATATGTTGATGTATGTAATTTTTTTGCATGAGAATGTTGATGGATTCACTCATAAAAACATTGAGGAATAATGTTGTAGAGTGCATATGAATACGCTGAGACAAATATGGAATTGTTTTGATGATATTAAAGGCTATGACACATGCATTTTGATTTTACATGACAAGTGACATAATTTTGAATGTGATGGTGCATGTCATGTATAGGAAATGATTGGAATCATTGGGAAAGACATATTCCCACAGTGGACAACCTCAAGGAGAGGATAAATACAAGAACGTTGTGGATAAAAGAGACTAATGGAGAGACCTAGGAGCCCCCATGAAGCACCATTGATGAGGTAATATCAGAGAAGGTGTTGGTAGCCAGAACATTTATAAAAGTGCTCATGCCTAGGTGGCATAAGGTGTGAAGGGATTGGGTAAGAATCCCTTCTAAAATGTTTTTATTATTTGATTATATGCATGTAATTTTGAGTGGTTGTTGTATGCCAATGATACCCAAGCAGGGTATGATTCAGGAAAGAATAACCTAGAGGATAGAGGGAGGATCATCTAGTAGCCAAGGATGATTGATATCCTTGCAAGAAAATTCATGAACAAAGTGTCATGAATACTTTGACCAATCGAGAATGATTGGGGACAAGGGTGCTCATAATAAGCACATAGAATTGAATGCATTGAGGAAAATGCATGTTTTCATGAGAGGGTAGGTAATGGACTGCCCATTGTGGAAAAAGGATCTTTCAATGTTCTACTAGAATGTAGCAATGGTAAAGAAAGGAATTCGTTGGCCATGAGTGTTGGCACCTTGGTTACTAGTACAAAAATAATGCTTAAAGGCATTCATGTGAAACTTTTAGTTTCATGTGTGTTGATTTGAGGCTAAGATCAACTCAAAGCAGGAGGGGCAGTCATGTTGTAATAATGAATGTGGATAGAGAATCCATGAGGTGAGAAGATTGGCTGAAATCCAACTCACTATGGAAAAGTACCTCACATAAATTGTGGTAACCGAAAATGAATGCAAGGGTTCATTGAGTGTAAATGTGGCAATGGGCATTGACAAATTGGTTAAATTCATATGATGAATTGATTGCATTTGAAAAGGCTTGGTATGTTGAAGTAATGCATGTGTAAGGAATGTTATTTCCTTTGTATTTTATATCATTGAATATGATGCAGTTGTTAGTATGGACAAATTTTGAAAACTGTTTGGAAGCGAATGCAAGTGTGCAAGGAAAATGTAATGTGCATGAGAAATAACAATTTGTTTGGTTGTGTGAAGAAAAAATTGTAGGAAGAAGGGTCTTGGATATGGAAATACAAATAAGTCCATAAAGGGGACCAATTCCTGCTAGTTATGAAAGAGACAAACTATTATGACAAGGAAATCTCATACTTATGAATCTAGTTCCTATGTGGAACAGATCTAAAAATGAAATGTGAAATTTGAAATATGTGGGTGACAGATTTGAAAGAAATTTGATTGGAATTGATGATAACTTCTCATAAAGTTATGTATGAATGTGATATAGGTGAGATAAAATATTTGTCCAGGGAAGACAGATGATAGTTGTCAAAGATGGAAAGCATGGAAAAAGGCTACTATAGTAACATGAGAACCATGTGATAAGCCATGATTCCCAAAGAATATTGTGTTGATGTAACACGGGCCAGAGGGATGCCTTGACAAGAGCAATTTGGAGGGATGCCTCAACTGTAAGACTCAAGGAAGTCTCTTAAATTCTTCTTGTGCGAGAAAGCCTTGGCAAGGAAAGATGGATCACCTGAGGGACTATATAGCAAAGAAGGGGATTCCTGAGCCTAGGCCTAGAGGGTGAGTGACCGCAAGGAAGAGGAAACTTTGATAGTTCTTGTAATCTATTGATTACGATCATGCACACAATGGGTATGTCAAGGAAAACAATGAGCCAAGTTAATGAGACAGCCATATGGATGTAGATCCATGAACTACATAGATGAGTATTGTGCTAATTTGTGAATATTTCCTCTTGAGTTTGAATAGCAATAAAATGTTTTGCATGAAATTGTGATTAATATGCTTTATATTGAAATTGTTGTATACATGTGCTAATGCCAAGAGTTTGGGAAAGGACCAGACTATGAAGGAAAGGAAGATGATGTTGAAGCAGATGAAGAAGAAGGCATGGTAGGTAATACTAAGAAAGAAAATCAAGTATGGTGTTTCTTTGAAGGGGGAGGGGATTGTAACACCCCCGTTTATAAACCTATGATTTGTGTAATTGACCATGAATTATGGTTTCCATGCAATGTCATAAAAACACTATAAATGTATTATTGTTTTATTTAAAATGCCAACCAGTTGACTGTGGAGTGAAGCCTTGAAATTATTGGTCGTGATACCACTAGAGTAAAGAGTGAGGAATCCTATAGGGGGAGGGGATTCATTATACCATGAAAAAACATCCCAAGCCTCCTTGCTGAAGAATTAAATTGGAAGTGTTCAGATTATTTCTTTGAGCCTCGATTTCAATTCAAATCAGTTAATGAGGGAGGTTGGTAGTTGAACAACCAACCACCCCAATGAATGGAAGTATGGAAGGATGATAAAGGGGAAAGGAATATGTCAACTAGAGGACAGCAGGAAATATCCCCACAGGTCCCCATGATTGAACCACGAGCTACCTTCTGACAGAGGAAATAGAAGGATAGTCGGGAACCTTCCCAAGTTATGCATGCAAGAGAATCACATGAGGGGAAGAGAGCAAGGGAGCTCTGAGTTCTAGGGGTCGAGAGAAAACCATACCCATAGGTGTGTGAAGAAGAGAGATCAGGAAGGAATAAAGAAGACCCCATGATTCCCTGACTGGAACACAAGAGGGCTCCAGGATTGATGTTGGTTGGAGAGAGATCCACCTCAGAAGGCATGATTTGATAAACCCTGTGGAAGCCATAAGTTTAGTAGGAAGAAGAGGAGACTTCCTTTGTTGCTAGAGAAGTGGAGGAGAGTAACCTCCCTGATCTATTTACTAATTTAATGAGTAACCAGTGAGAGATTCCTTGGTGGTATCACATCCTAGCATGGGGGTGGCCTGCTACCAAAGTTATTGAGCAAGCAGAGCCTACAGTTGGGTGGAAAGACGAACACCCGTGGTCAATTGGCTGGAAATAAATTTTAACATATAAGTATCTTTGTGTTTTGTGTACTCAAATTGAAAATTAAGGGCTGATGTCTGCAGTTGTGTGTATATGTGTATGCATGGTTAGTGGATTTGATATCGTTCCATTTGGAACCTTTATATTTGCATCATAATGTATTATAAGGGAATTGCATGTATTGCACACCTGAATGAGAGAATTCTTGTACTTTACCCTAAATTATAAGAACATTCTGAACTCCGAAAATAAATAAAGTAGACGTGTGATCAACTTCCTTCTTGCACAACAAGTTATCTGTTGTAGTCTGATTCCTGCAAAAAGGGTCCAGGTGGGTAAACTAAGAAATGAATGATTAATTTTTGAGAGAGACGGATGGCTTTGATCTTCCTTAAAAGGTAAAATAACTCAAATTCTCGCATGTCTATTGTTGTATGCATGTTGGGACTCAGCAGCCATTGATTTCTGAAGTTGACAACCAATCTCAGTCGTTAAAGGATGGGATGGGTACCCATCATAGTCCCTTGTATATCAATGCGAAATTGGTGGTCGTTGGATCAAAGAAAAGTTGGATGTCAACCATTGATCTGATATGTAAAGCTCAGGAGGGGGTTTTGCGTCCCGGGGCACCAAAGCACTGAATCTCAGAAGAATTCTAAGTATAAACCACTTGGAAGTCTCGATATTTGATACCCGGGGATTGGGTTTCCAGCCCCTAGTTCCATGCCTAATTACACAAGCACAAGAGAGAAAGAGAGTGATTTCATGTGCAATGTGTTGCACCATCATAGTAGATAGGAGGTCAAGGGAATGACACTTGGTAGTATTTGATTATCCAGTGGAGAAAGTGCAGGGCTAAACCAGGCATGGAGGCCTCATATTTAATCCCGTAAATCCTTATCCATAGGATATTGAAGTCTAGAGATCTTAGTCGTAGATCTCTATGAAGAAAAGTCCATCGGACCTCAGACCGTAGGGAATTTTAGTGTACAGGAGACCTGTAAAGAGTCGCAGTCTTGATTTCCATGGTCCTCTAGTGGCAACATGTGTCCTCATGAGGGATAGATCTCCACCATATATATTATGGTAAATGGTCATGAGTTATAATCTCGAGTTTAACCTAGTTAATCATCTCATAACCACTAAGAATACGTTAATTAATCATCTTGTAATCTTCGAGATGTTGGGCATCAGAGATTTCTCGTAATCCGGTTATACTATAATTAATTACGGGATTAATTTGATTAATTATCTCGTAATCCCCGGATGGAAGACCGTGGGGAATTTTAGTTTACAGGAGGTCGGTAAGAGGTCACGGTCCTGATGTCCATGATTACCTGGTGGTGCCACATGTCATGACGTGAGTGGTGCCACATGTCACATAGATTTGACAATATTGGATAGGGATTTGTGGAGGAAATGAGTGCCATGTTTCGAGTGGTATGAGTGTCATGTGGCATGACTGGATAGGTCCATGTGCCTCAGGATGCCAACTGTATCTTGGATATCAGACCATCGGGATAGTTTGGAAAACAGGTCTTATGAAAATGACTGATAGCTAATGCCTGGTAGATCTGAGATGACATCAGATGAAGTCATTCAAATAATTAGAATTGGACAAGTGTCAATGTCCTATTGGGATAACCTTGGGAGATGTAATGACATTTATGTCGTGTCATCCCATGTGGGAGGTACACATGTCACATGGTGAGTGTGCCACATGTCAAGCGATTTTATCTTTTTTAGGCAAGGATATGTGGGAAAAATGTGTGCCATGTGTCATTAGTAGACGGTGCGAATGTGTCATTCCATGGTCAAGACAAGTGACATGATAAGATAGGGTCGCATGTGCGAGATTCCAACTCATCCAAAATCAAGAATTTTCAGACTATGCAAAATGTAAAAGTCTCGAGGTCTTGCGGTACTGACGACCCAAGGACAAGTGTCATTATTTGATGAGAGTGAGTCTTGGGAGAATGTGTAACATAGCATTGGGCATGCGAAGGGTCAAGACCCGATAAGCCAAGGGCCTAGTAGGTTAGGTGGCAAGTGCCACGCCAGCACTTACAAAAGTAGCCATGTCTGCATTAAAGGGAAACGTATTACAACATGTCATCCCACATCGGATGATATGGGTGAGGTGGAGGCCACATGGCAGTATGGAGGCCTTTGGCTAATAAAGGCCCAGAAACTTCAAAGGGCCATAACTTTTGATCTAGAGCTATATTTTGAGAAAACTCTCAGTCGTTGGAAATATCTCGACGAGTAGAAGGTGATAGTGTCCTTTATAATGGGATTCAAAGAGGTCCAGGAAAAGTGAAAATTTAATACCCCATCCCTTAAAAGGGTACTTAGGGGTTTGGGTGTCTTAGATTGATTCTTTTTTAGAGTCTCTAACACCTACATGACATGTGAGATATGATCATCCTAGGTAGAGCTATAAACCAATATATCATTTGAATACACTATCACAAATGAATCTAGAAAGGGATGGAATACATCATTCATCAAACACAAAAAGATAGTTGGTTCATGTTATAGCAAGATTTTACTCACCCTATGCAAACTTGCACAGAAGGCCTTTTTCCATTTCCCTATGTAGAATTGAAGTCCCTTTTTGCAAATCCCAGAGCTAAAAACATTATTTTTCCACATATACGTGCCCTACCTATTGTATAGCATGTGTATACACAGGTTGCACCACTACAGCCCACGTACATTGGGTTTTGTGCCCAAAATTAAAAAAAAGTATCTGGTTTCCATGTCACATCATGAGATCCATGATCCTTGACCTTCCATATACTGGAAACATTCCGACTTGGCCCTTTAGTTCCACTTGAAGGCTACAAATGGGCCAAATCCAAGCTATGGAAAAGGAGGAGAAGAATTCAAATTTGAGAGCAAAGTTACTCTGGAGAAATTATTCACTTCATATTGAGTCTGCATCCCTTTGTCCTTTTAAGTCTGAACACATTGTTCATCCCCCAATATCTTCCCTACTTGATTGAGAACCTCATTGTCTCTCTTATATGAGCTTGCCTTTGGTGGAGGATTGAAGTGGTGGAGGCCCAGCTGGAAGGGACTTAGTTTCTTAGTTCTGAACCGTACTGACACGGAAGTTTGTAATTCATTCACTTTTGTCGATTACATTTTAATAGAAATACTATTTTCTCATCCAATTAATATCTTGAAAATATTTGAATTGTTATTCCATGGGCATATTTGTTATGAATGTTGATGGATTATTCTATTGAATGTGCTAACATTATATATTATCACCATATGCTTTCATTTCTTGGTTTTTGAGAACAAGTTGTAGGTGTATTGCTTTGAGTCAAGTGCTCAACGATGGAGTTCATCGAACGTCTAGACAAGGTAGGCCTTTTATATTGTCTTGCTAGCATATTTGTTTATATATCATACCTGGGATTAGAGTTGATTTATGCAGTCATTTCCGTCTATTGTGGTTTACCCCTAGCCATAGAGAGATTTTCCTTGTAACAGTTCATTAAATAAACCAAAAGGCATTACTAGCCATTCATATAGACCTTGCCTCATCTTGAAGGTAGTATTCCAGGTGTCTTCTTCTTTAACTCATACCTAGTGGCATCCTGCTTTGAGATCCAACTTGGTGAAGTACTTGTCATGCTACAATTAATCTAAAAAGTGATCAATCCTAGGTAGAGGGTACCGATTCTTGAGGGTGATCTTGTTGAAAGATATTTGTCCGTACACATTTTCTAAGTCTCGTCCTTATTGGGTACTATTATGACAGGTGACCCACAAAGTGAGGTGCTTGGTCAAATTACACCCTACTCCAACAGTTGTTGCCACTATTTCTTCACTTCATCTGCTTCTAGGATAGACTATTTGTACAACCCAATATTTGGCAATAGGGAGTCAGGAAACAACCATATCTCATGATCCACTTCCCTCTTAGGTGGAAATATCTAGGTTTTTGAAACACTTCTCTATATTCCTACAATAACTCCTCCAACTAAAATTTCTACTCTTTAGTACATCCCTCTATAGACGCCTTTACTTTTACCAATTCATCACCTGGTTGATTCTCTCCTAACAAAATTAATACAAACTTTCTTCTATAATTAATCAATTTCTTGGCTTGGTTGGCACTTAATAGAGAGATCTTGGATTTACCTTTATGTGCATTTATGATGAAATACTTCCCATCCTTGATCAAGTAGTATTGATTTTCTCTCCTCGTGAATATTGCATCATGCATATACATGTAAGGGATAATCCAAACACTACACCACACACATCAAACAGTACTACGTCTACCTCCACTTCATCAATATAGTTTGCACTTAAAGAAAAATTTATCTTACACTGCTTAGTGACCTTTATATTTTCATCCTTATTTACCCATCCCAATGGATATGGGTTAGGATGATCATGAACATCTAATCCAAGCTTGCTGACCAAATCTTCAGCTGTGAGGTTTCCCTATGAACTGGAATCAAATGATCATCCACCTTTTTCCTTTTTACTTGGATCTTAATATGGAAGAGTTTAGTCATATCCTTCTCTTCCATGTGATGAAGGACACTTAGGTTCACCTCCTTCTGCACTATATCACAAACTATATTTTCATCTACATTCGAGTTTCTCTCTACTTGGTTTCTCGAATCCATGGCTAGCAGGTTCTTCTTCTTGGCATCCTTCTTATGGTTCTTTGGATTTAACCCTAGATGTAGCTTCAAACACTTATCTTTGATGTGACCATTAATATTACAATGGTTGCAGTGGTTGTTTGGATCCTTTCTCTGATGTGCAATGGGGGTTGTCTTCTTGTCCTTTCCTTTCCACTTCTTCTTCCCATCCATGGAATCATCTTGGTGGTATTTCTGTTTGGAACCACTTGGTTGTATTTTCTTGTTGCCTATATTCTCAAGGTATTGTGCTTGCACATAGGCCTCATCAACTATCCTAGGTTTAAATAACATAAATTTATTATGTAAATGACTATGTAGACCCCCCAGATACTTAAGGAGTACATATGGGTTCTCGGGAGATATACCCAACATAATCATCATTATTTCTTAATTTGGTGGTGTATTATTGCACACTTTTTCCTTGCCTTTGCTTGAAGTAATGCCAACGGATCGATTGGTTCTCTACATACCCAATAAGGTAGAAATGGGACTTGAGGAGGGTTTTAAATGCATCCTAATTATTTATTGGGGGATCACCCTCTAGCCTAAGTGTCTTTTTTGTCTTTCCCACCAAGTTAGGGCATGGCCCTCTAATTTCAGTTAGGAAAATGAAATAATTTTCTACTATGGTATGGACACTAAAATAAAGTTATAACTGTTGCAACCAATGGTTCAACTTAACAACATAAATCTCACCTTGATAGGGTTTGATCTCCACTTTTGCTTGCATTTTAAATAGATATTATGAATAAGTGATGATATTGGAACTTGGTTACTCTTTCTCTGGCTCCTTTTCTAGGTCTTCATTATCTCTTGATTTCTTATCTGATCTGAATTCCGATTTAGAGCGACCAACCTCCCCAAAAGTTCCAAACTTGTTCTCTAGAGACGTCATGAGAACGACCATGTTGTGAGAGATTTCAATGAATTGTCCTTCCAACTTTGAAAATCTCTCCTCTACCTCATCTTGAGGATTGGTATGATTGGACTCATTTGCCATGGCTAGGGTTTTGAGACTTCCTTGTTAAGCCAATTCCTCGATTCTAGAAATTCCCATAAAACCATAAAGAAAATTTATTTGATACCAACATGATTTTTAAATTGTTGTGGATATTCCATTGGAACAATTCATCACAACAAATCTTAAATGAAATATTTTATTATGCAATTTATTACCTTAGATCTTGTATTTAGTATTACTAGTGTAGTGCTCAAAATTAAGGAAATAATTGAAAGAAATGAGAAAATGAATAGACCATCCACAAAAATGAACACAATATGTGACCTAGGAAAATCAATATGTGATAAAACCCAACTAAAAGGTGAGGCCTATGCTCTTCTCTCTTTTTCTCAATTATGAAATGCTAGTACAAATAAAGGGGCACTCACTATGGAGTTGCCATAGACAATGTGGGTTGAATGACTTCTACATAATTTTCTACCTCCTTTGTTATGCTTCAATATCCCACGCTTAGATTCTTTACTCAACTATGGAACAATAAAAATACCAAAAGAATGGAAACCTATTCTCTTCTTATCAACCCAATATTTAAGATAACTTGATAGTCGTCTAGGGTTAAGGTTAGAATTTGTGCATATCTCAACCCTTAATTAATGTTAGGATTTTGAACCTTCTATAATCTTCATGAAATTCCACACATGACTAGCCCCACATGTGTGAGTAATGGGGGCTAACATGGCATCTACTTGGTACCACGGTGGTCAACTTGCGGGAGACACAAATTCTGCATACGAACTTTGATTGAGGTGATTTTTGCACCGTTGGAAATTTTCGGTGTGTAGAACAACGTTGAGGGGTTAGGAGATAATCTCATGAAGTTTTGACCCCATAAAGTGTCATTTGATGCCTCAAACCATCTCTAGAAGTTTCTAGACCCCAAATCAACAAACTAGGACCTGCCCCTAAAATGGGCCTTGCAAGATAATTCCTCTAGTTTTTCCACCCAAAAAGTATGAATATAGATGAAAAATTATATAATTATCCATTCTCTACCATTGATTCCCCATGCTAACTCCCTGTAGTGTATGCCTTACATGATACCTTTGTTGAGTCAGGGGTCGTAATTAGTATCAACGAGTTTGCACTGGGTATCATCTATGAATGTGGGGAAGTGCCTAAGAGTTTCCCCATAAAGTGTTTAATGGAAATAATAGTTCAATTTTTCAAATCCATAGAGACATGGCGATCAATACTAATTTTTCACCATTTTTCATGACATTTTTGTATTTTTTCAAAAGAATAAAATAATAAAAACCCTAAAATTATGAAATATATATTATTAAGAGAATTAAAATAATATTATGAGATTGAGCCTATGTGCAACCTTTACAAGACTTAAACTAATTGATTTTTCTTTGGTAGTTTGTAGAGTTCTTTGTACTATTTTTCATATATTTTTTTGAAGTCATGAAAAAAATTCAGAAAGTTATAGTGAAAACAATAAAACTCTATATTTTGAATAATGATATTTGTTGAAAAAGGAGAAAAAAGGGTTAAAAATCAATAGTGTTTTCATAGATAAAACTTTGTATTTAGAATTTGCTATTCAATTCTATAAATATCTATATTTTCATATATGCACAGTTAAAAATAATTGAAATTGAACATATTGATGATGGGTGGAGTGTCCACTTGATACGTTGGATGTTTCAAAAAAAAATTATCCGTGTGAACAATTATGACCCATTGTGAAAATATACACACTCAAACATATCGAAAAAGTTTCAAGAAAAAATTAATTGACCTATTATTTTTAATCTAAGCAATGAGATTATTTTTAATCTAAGCAATGTGATTTATTAGATCAAACCTAAATAAAAACTAGCAAAATTGACTAAAGAAAAATATATTATATTCAAATAATATGTATGTATTATTTTAAAATAATACTTACATGTTAACTAGAACAATATTCCATATAAAATCATAGTTTTAAATAATGTATACAAATTATATAACATATAACATAAAGACATTTTTTTTATTTGAATCTAGAGGAATTGGTAACTCAACCGGGATTACCTAGGCTAGGCCTAGGTTCAAATCCGGTTGGTTGCCACTATAACCCCTAAGCTAGTGCCAACAACCCGCAAGCGAATGCCTAGCAAGAAACTTATGACTTAGCAAGATGTCCTGAGGCCCACCAAAGTGGAAACATCTATCCAAGGGGGTGTCTACCCTTCTAGCCTTATCACAACGGTCCAAGATGTCCCCTTATGGGAATTGAACCAGGGTGGGGAGGATAAAAAACATGCTACCCAACCACTCGAGCTAAAAAACTTGAACATATAACATGAAGACATTATATTCAACTATAAACATCCTAAAATTACATTTGCACTACAACACGTGTTTTGGCTTGTTTTGGCTGCATAGATTTCTTCGTGCACCAAATCTTAAAATTGGGTCAATATGGCACCCATAAGCCAAAGAATCCTTCTTAATGGTTTGTGTCATGGTTCAAGTTATCTTTAAAATATGATTTAAAAGTAATCTCTCCATATATAAATACCTAGGTAGTGAATACTTCATTTTCATGTCAAAACACCATTGCAAGTGATTTAATGAAAGTGGTTTTAGGATATCAACGAGTTATTTTTGGGTTTCTTTTGAGTGGGTGTTGTTAGCTCTCCAAGAATTCACCCTATATTGTAGATCGGGTGAGCTTGGTAACATACAGGTCTAATTTTAATGAGTAGAATTCTCAATGATGGATCAATCTATGGATTGTTAACACTTGCATTCACGAGACAATTAGGAATGTATTCTAGCAGAATTGGCTTCACATGAACTCAATCATATACTAAATAGGTTTAAATGAATATGGAGAAGTGATACAAACTATAAAATCATACATACATCAGGTACACATGAAGATAAAGTTATAACAATGAAAAGGTACATTTCCATACTTATATCATTAATGGAAGGAAAGATAGAATTCTCTCAATCATTAAATGAAACAAGAACCATGTGAATCAGTCACCAATGGCACAAATACACAGAAAGTAAATATGAATAAGGAAAATCTGATTTATATTCACTGAAGAATCAAAAATCCATAAATACAATCTGATGAGTCTTCAAGCTTTACAAGCCTTCTCAAGTCACCAATATTACCTCCAAATGTTGACAAATGATAAAATTTGCAAGCTCCAAAGAATTTGAAAAGTGCAACTCCATGTATTCATTGTCAGGGTCATGAAACTGATGGCAAGGAATACTTAACTGACAAAAGGTTGTCTTCTCTGCTTCAAAGTTTCCCACAGATTGTTTGATGTCCTCTGCAAGCACATGTGATTGAATGACAAACAAAGGCATTTGTTGGTTGAATTTTTGCTCCTCATCTTCAAAACCACCTATGGGATGACTGCTAATCATTTATTCATGTACTGTAAGAACAATATGTTGCTCATACACATGGTTTTTATCAAAAATGGGTTGTCCATAAAAAACCTTTGAATCTTGACATTTAGAATGTTTTGTTTCAAGATGCTCTCTATCCACAAAGTGTTCATCATCAAAGTGTTTGTCAACAACAAGATGCTCTTGTTCAATATTTGAGACAATGACTTCATCAGAAGCAAGGTTGTCAAAGATATATGCTTCAAGGACAAAATCATTCATTGTCTCTTCCCCATAAGAACAACAAATAAAATATGCCTTCAATCCATGAGAACTAGGAAAAGAAAGAGAGGGGTCTTCTTCAACCTCACAGTCAGGAGAGCAACTTAATGCAGCTTGAACACTTTTCTCGTATTCCTCACAACAATCATGAAAAATAAACTCGGAGGAGTAATACCTTTTACAATGAAAATTGAAAGCAACATGGAATTCTCTTAAGGTGGATATGTTTGCAGTAGGAAGAGAAAAGTACCAGTCTCTGGCATCATCCTTTAGGGAGAACATAAACATTTTCATTAAGACATCCTCCTGATGCAAGTTCAACTGCTCCATGCATTGATGAAAATTAATCAGATGTTGAGCAGGATCATCGTCATTTTCTTCTCTGAAGACATGAAGTAAATCTCCCCATTTTGATAGATGAGGCATTGGATTTGGAAAACTAGAGATGGCTGAAAATTTTAGAGGAGAAAATCTCCTTTCCAAGATAGCCTCCATGGACTTTGACATATTGGTTCTTCATGGAGTGGAATCGTTTGGTGAAATATGCAGTATTTTCTGTCTCCAATCCTTGTTCACCATCAAGAACTGGCTGTAATCTTTGTCGTTCCTCCCAGGGAAAATCTTCAACTTTTTCCCCGGCAATGATGCAAAAATTTTAGCTCTCCAAAAATTCACCCTAGACTGTAGATCGGGTAAGATTGGTAACATACAGGTCTGATTTTAATGAGTAGAATTATCAATGATGGATCAATCTATGGGTTGTTAACACTTGCATTCATGAGACAATTAGGAATGTATTCTAGTAGAATTGGTTTCGCATGAACTCAATTAGATACTAAATAGGTTTAAATGAATATGGAGAAGTGTTACAAACTGTAAAATCATACATACATCAGGTACACATGAAGATAAATCTATAACAATGAAAAGGTACATTTGCGGACTTATATCATTAATTCAAGGAAAGATAGGCTTCTCTCAATCATTAAATGAAACAATAACCATATGAATCAGTCACCAATGGCACAGATACACAGAAAGTAGATATGAATAAGGAAAATATGATTTATATTCACTGAAGAGTCAAAAATCCAAAAATACAGTCATATTAGTCTCCAAGCTTTACAAACCTTCTCAAGTCTTCAAGATTGAATCCCTCTCTTAGCTCATTCTAACTCTTCTCCAAGATCTCCCTCCTCCATTAAATAGAAAATAGCATAAAAATATCCTTAGGATGTCGAATCTCATCTCTTTCATTGGATTTTAGGCCTTGGAGATAGGTGGCAATAGTCAAAGAGACAAAAATCCAACAAACTGTTAATTTTCAAAAAAATGTTGGAAGTCATTAATAAATTGTTTCCAACTCACTGCATGAGGTATTTTATGGAGATAAAACTTAGGTGCAGGTGTCCCTTATCATCGAAGTGATCTCTGAGAAGTCGTTCGAACCCTCATTGACAGGTGGCAACCTCCCAACAAGGCGAATATCCAACAACTATGCAAAACAGAGAGTTTGCAGCACATTTCGCAGTGCACTGGTGTTTTAATTGTTTCTCTCAAATTACAAACTAGGTTAGGATGAAATTTGGTTAGCACGTCAACAAGGATATCATCTTCCTCCACAAACAATTTCATAGAAACCCACATCACCGTTTTGGATTTATGATCAAATCTGTAAAAGAAGTTGCTATAGGAAATTTCGCAGCGAATTTTCAAGCGCCTGTCTCAGTTCGCAGCACCAAAGGAAAATCAAATGGCCACACTCCTTTCCTGACCTCCAAAAAAGACAAAAAATCTCATCGGGTACCTGATGCCTATGAGTTTTATGCTGGTAATTTTGAATTTGCACCAGGATGCCTGCAACCTATCCAACCTACAACCCTCTTCCTTAGTTAGTTCACAGCGCCAACTCAAATATATATTGCACACTTCGAGGAGGTTGTTATTTGAATGTATGGAATAATCCTTGGAGAAATGGTTAAATGTAGGCTCTGAAAACCATAAATCCTCCTTTACATGACCAATCTTATGTGTTAACATTTGGCTCCACAGGGGATGGAGACCTCTCTGTGAGGCTCCAAAAACATGCAGTTCCAGTTCCTTATCCATTGGGTTGGTGGAGTCTTATTCAAATACTAAAAGCAAACTGAAAAATGAAATACTTGAACATGAGAGGGGGGTGAATCAGTAATAGAGAAATTTAATCCTTTTTAACCATATAATGCAAGTGTTATATCAATGTAGCATTATCATCCAATATTTGCAAAGTAAATAAACAATGAACAAATGAACAAGCATACACATACAAAGTACACCATTGTTTTTGTGTGGAAACCCAAAGCGGGAGAAAACCACAAAATGTTTTTTCTTATATGTCTTGAAGAATTACNGAGGGAAGCTCCAACTCCCCAATTCTCTGGCTACAACCAAAAGGAGGCTACAACCCCCTACGTTCTCTGGCTACAGCTGGAAGGTGGCTACAACCACCTTTCCTTGACCCATCCAACCGCCCTGACATATAAGGTACCAGAATTCGCTACCGAACTTTTTTCAAGGGTTGACATCAATGACAACCAACCAAAATAATCAATAATATTCCCCTTTGGCATTGATGGCAACACTCTGATACAATACTGAAATCATATCACTCATCCTCCCCCTGGAACCATGTCTGCATCTCTGTGACCAATGCTCCCCCTGGAACCATGCATATGTCCTCTGCATCTGATAAATCTCTCCCCCTTTGTCATCAATGGTAAAGGTATCTTTCCATTCAGGGCTGCTCCCCCTAACTGACTCGTTTGATCTCCCAACCTAAACTGTCCTATTTATGGTTCTTCCTCATGTACATCTAAGACATATAAGAT
>JASDQU010502782.1:16946-27572 GCA_032191745.1 Picea mariana | reverse complement strand
ACCAATCATTCACCTGTATTTCCTCTGATCTATAGACTTTGAATCATCATCTTTTCTCAACTTGCAACTGGTTTGCATGGGAGTGATAAGTGGTTTGCAATATTCCATTATGAACCTCTTTAGCATTTCTCTGATATACTTGGTTTGAGAAATAAAAACTCCTTGGTTGTTTTGATGTATCTGAAGACCCAAAAAAAGGATAGTTCTCCAAGTAATGACATTTCAAATTCATTCTGCATGTCCTTTGCAAATTTCTGGCTTAACCTGACATCAGTACTTCCAAAAATAATATCATCAACATAAACTTCAATTAATAAAATACTATCTTGATTTACCTTGATGTAGAGGTTGTTGTTTGCACTTCCTTTTATGAACCATGTATGTTGTAGATATTTATCCATTCTACAGTACCATGCTCCAGGAGCCTGTTTTAGACCATATAAGGCCTTCTTTAATTTACACACATAATGTGCGTTCTTTGACAACTTAAATCATTCTGATTGTTCAATGTAGACTTCTTCTTCAAGTTCCCCATTCAGAAAAGATGATTTTACATCCATCTGATACACTTTAATATTTTTGGAGCATGCATAAGCTAAAAGAAATCATATTGCTTCCATTCTGGCAATTGGGGAAAATGTCTCTTCAAAGTCGATTCCTTCAACCTGTGCATATCCTTTACATACCAATTTAGCTTTGTTCCTTGTAACATGTTCATCTTCATTCAATTTATTCATGTATACCCACTTTGTGTCGATCACATTCTTATCCTTTGGTCTTGGAACCAATTCCCAAGTGTTATTTTTCTCTATTTGATCCAATTCTTCATCCATGGCCTTATTCCAAAATTCATTCTTGCGGGCCTCTTCAAAACAGGTTGGTTCAATCGGAGATAAGAGTGCTAGGTGTGTTTGTTCTGGTGAATGGATTCTTATTCTAGTCTCAACTCTTGCATCTTTGTTTTCGATAATCTGCTCTGAAGGATGATTCTTATGTACTCGTTTGCTAGGTGTCTTTGGAGGCACTTGTTGAACTTGCTCTTCTACTTCTATCGGATCCTCTTCATCTTCTACTTCTACTTTTTTTTCATCTTCTGCTTCTGGTTTAATCATTTCTTATATACTGTCTGAGTTTGTATTGACCCAGGGTTCATGTCTTTTGGGTTTCCAACAAAGCCTTTAAAACTATCGGCCCTCCTGGTAAACCAGAAGGCAACACAGCTCACAGGATGCGATGCTCAGTCTCACCCGAGATATCTTTAATGGGTGGTTGTAAGAATCAGGTGTTTACATCCTAGGATTGAGTATGATATATGAGCGCTAACCATTGAACCATCTATCGTTACTTATAAATGCAACCTTCTTTTATCTACGACTATGCAGTAATTCCAATAACTTATTCCCTCAATATCGCAATAGCATTTAAACAAGAAGTATAATAACTTGTTCATTCAACATAATAATAACTGTTGAAGACATGAAATATATGCATTCATTCATCACACAACACAGATGTTACCATGGTTCACCCCCTCCTGGGCTACATCCACAAAGATTTGGCTCTTGGCTCTTTTATTATAGTCTTTCGCATCTACAATGTCGCACGCTTACAAATCTTCTCAGTCTGGTAAGATCTATATGAGGCAGACTAGATCACACCAGGCTCCACAGCCTGAAATCTAACCCTCAAGATCTACCTCTCCTCCTCTCCTCTAGCTCAACAGCTTATACAAAATGGGCCATACAGCAAAACATTACCTATCACATCAACTCATGCATAACTACAATAACCACAATACTATTCCCAAAAACCCGAACCCCCGATGATACCTAAGTATCTATATTTATACATTTTGGGCTCTTCGGCCATTTACAATACCTTACCAAAAACCTAACCCTACTGTCGTTAGGTCTTCCTCCTATGCATGCGTTTTGTTCTTCCTTCCAGTTGTTGCTTTATTTGCATGAGCGCGTGTTGTGCTTCCTTCCAACTGTCGCTTCCCTTGTGCACGCTTTATTTCCAAAAAACACCCATACTTTTCCACTTTGGCCTGCCTCCAACAGGCCCCCAACACTAACATGTGGCTCTTCCCAAGCCACCTATCCTTTGTGTGCTTCTTTGATCTCCTTGTTGATCACCTGGAACTTTTCCCTGAGCTTTGTTAGCTATGTTTGTGCCTACGCAATCTTCTCCTTAAGTGTGTCCACAATCTGGACTGTGATTTCGTCATTGATCAGTTCTACGCACTCTACCTGGGTATGTGATATATGTGCCTTGGCTTCCTCTTCTTGTTCCAGGACTTCTGCTACCCATTCTTGCAACGGTTCCATTTGAGCTTGCCGCTCATGTTTCTGTGTTTGCACAGTAGTGAGCTTTTCCTAAAATTTCTTCATTTCCTACGTTCCCTTGACACGTTATGTGATTGGCATCGTATTTTGCCTCTGTTTGAGTTCTAGGATCACTGCGTTGATCCTTTCTTCTTCCTTGTCCCACTTTTGGACCTGTTGATCCTCCTCTAACTTCATCCAAAGTTGTGATGCTTTATCGAACAAGTATGTTGTTGTGCTGACCTGCTACTCTATCTCTTACAGCTGCGTTGTTTCTTCATGTTTCCTTTTCTCCTTAAATGTTGATGGAGTGGTTGGTATGAGTTGTTCTCAGAGATTCTCGATCTCCTTATGATATTGATCGATTTCTTGTGCAATCTGATCAATCTTTTCAACTGTTGTGATTTCCTCGCTTGGTGCGCCCTGTGGAATCTTCTCATAAGTTCCTGCCACTTTCTACTCCAATCCTTTTATGCACTCCCTTTTCTCCTGGGTCTCAGATTTAGCCTACTCATAGACTATTTCTAGCGCATCCCTCTTCTTTGTTGCTTTCTTTAGTTCGGTTAAGTCTCTACATGTGTGAGACTCTACCTCCTAGTTCACGCTCACCTACAATCTGTGTAGTGCCCCTGGTGGTATCCTTGTCAACACAAGTTGGATTTGGATTAAGTCCTTCGAGGGTGTCTTCCCCACAATTTATTCCATGTGCAGCATACTAGGGTTGATGTGGAATGTTACCGGTGGCTACAGTATTGCCTGGACTGACTCTCGCTCTTCTTCTTGCACTATTCCTTCTGTCTATGGTGCTGATAGTTCAATTCCCCTATTTCTTGCTAGCTACCCTTCCCCGATTTGCTTGAGGAGCTGCCATATGTTTTCCAATTGCGCTTCAATCCTATCCCTGTGGTGTGCAGCATGGTCAAAGTCCTCAGATAGACAATCCTGGACCATTCTGGCAATCATTTCCCTATCATCCTCCGTGATTTTATATTCTGGAGGCCGTCGTTATGCCTTCATTTTCTTCCATGTGCCTCCTATCTTTGTGGTTGGCCTTTTATTTGTCTCTACTTCCTGTGGGTTGGGACTTGTTGTTCTCTCTTGCACTTCCTCAGCCTATTTCAGTTGTTCTTTATCGGGTTCTGTACCCTCCTTCTTCCCCTTATGGGTCCCTATATTCGCTGGCCCTTCTTTTGTCTATGTTGTCTTGCCCTGGCTCGTTCTTCGTCCCTTGGGCACTTGGATTTCTAGAGGTTGCGTTTCTCCCTGCTCTGCCTCTTCTATTGTTGTTCTTTCTAGCACTTCCTGGGTAATGGTTGGATTCTTCCACTCATTGTCACATTCGTTGATGACCATGTAAATGTCACCCTCTGTGATGCAGTAGCGCATCTCTAGCCACTATTTCTTCAGATCCTTCCTTGCCTGTATCCACATTGTGTGTTGTGTGGCATGGAAATTGGCGATGGCCCCATATCGCGTGACAGCCTCTAGTGTTATTCTCCACTTCTTGGAGTTGGATTCTTGTAGGTCGTGTAGGTATCCCTCGAAGATGGTTTTGTTTGCCTTATTTCTCCTCGACTCTGGCTTGGCTCTGAGAAACAAATACCTTGCTCCCTGATTCGGTTTGGGTCTGGAACAAAAAACTGTGTACCTTGGCTCTTTCCATCCCATGAAGGCTATTAGTGTGATCAGCCATGACTAGTGGAACTCTGTGCCTAGATCTTGTGCATCCTTGTAGTCATTCAGGAATGAGTTCAAGAGATATGGTGCCCTGTGCATTGAGGTGCCTTCTACGCACTGAGATGTAATTGCAACAACCCCAGCTAGGACTTCCTCCCTGCTGCATTTTCTTAGCATCTTGCAGGCTAAGATTTTCATGCCCAGTTGTGTGGATGCATCGTTGATCCTATTGATAATGATCCCTCTTGTCCCCCTTTCGGTGCCATAATTGTTCTTCATCTCTTCTACTAGTGCTTTCTCCTTTGTTTTTTCATCCAGAAACAACGCGAGATCCATGCCCTGAATTGGTAACCCTATTATTTTTGTGATCAGCTCTACGTCTATGGAGACGCGCTTGTCCAACCAGATTTCCTCGCCATGCGTGACTACTAACAGTTTTTTGACACATGTGGTTGCGTGTTTCCCTCTGCCAAAATGTGGTAGGTCCAATAGACCTAAAATTCTCATTTTCTCTAGCCCAGTTTCCCACTGGTGTGGCTGATTAATCGGTTCTCCAACTTGATTTGTGCCCGTAGTCTGTGAAAATACCCTCTTCGCAAGTTCCTGGAACTTGTATTAATCTACTACATCGTGGTCAAAGTATTTGAGCTTTCCGATATCACCTAGTAGCTCTGGTCCTACCTGTACCCCAACTGGTATGCACAGTAGAATAATTTATGTTGCAAGTTTCTTGCGAGGTGACCTGGGTATCTGTATCTTGTCTTTCTTCTGTTGTGGTGGCTGGCTCGAAGTTCCAGCAACTTCCAATTATTCCTCGATACACCATTCCAATGATGTTGAGACATCTTCATCCATCTCCCCTGCTGGGTGGTTTGAGATGGTCATTTGAGACTCATTTGGCTCCACTGTTGTTGTCGGGTTCAGCGTTGTGCCATTGACTTTCGGAGTTGCTTATGTATTCTCTGGTTTCACCTCCTTCAGGGTTTCCGCTCCCTAGTTCTGTGGCTCCTGTACTTCTGTCGGTATGTCTATATTTTGGCCCTCTGGTGTTGGTTGTTGGATTTCTTCCAATATGGGTGTCGAGTGCATCGGTGTTGTTTCTAGGGATGGGATTTCGTTGATGTTGATGATTTCCAGTGAATGTTGTGCACCTTCTTCCGCCTGTCCTCATGACCTGGTCTGAACTCTAGTTTTCCTAGAGGTTTGGCTTGCTTCTGCTTGCTTGGGCGGTTCCATGGCAGTGAATTTCAAATGTCTGTTGTATTTGAACGATATCGGTGATCTCTGTGGACTCACACTGTTCTTTTTAGCCTCTGTTTTTCTCTGTCTTTTCTCTTTTCGCGAATAAACTATTGGCTCCCTCGTCTGTGTGTTGTATGGATTTCCCATGAAGCTTGTCGAGGACGCTTCCTTGATTATGGGTTTAATGCACCTTAATTACAGGTTCAATGCACCTCTGGCGGTTTCGTATTTGCCATTACTCTACCTTGTCTTCTTTTGTTGGTGTGATTAATGTGGCATGCCATCAGTCCTTGTCATCCTTTACTTCTGCCTAGTGTTGTCATGTCGTCCTGCTTTTGTCGACTTTCCCTTTTCCTGCTTGTTTCCATTTTGTATGTGACCATTGTCCTTCTTCTCACCAAGTTTGTGTTTCTATCTTTGTGTAGCCTTTCTACCTTTGGCGCACTGCGCCCTCTTTTTTTTTTTTAATGTGTGGTGGATGGTCGATTTTCCTTGTACAACTTCAATCGGCTCCCATTAATCATCCCTCTGAGTTCTATGCCTGATAAATCTCTTAATTGTACAACTCCTCCATCTGTGACAGATTTTACTTCATATGGTCCTAACCAATGCATTATGAACCTTTCCAGGTGCTAAAACGATTTGTTGGCATACATCAGTACAAGGTCTCCTTCCTTGAACGTTTTCTTCTTGATGTGTCTATCGTGCCAAGATTTATCACTTGCTTTCTGAACTTTTTGGTGGAATCCTATTAAGATCCGGTCTTCCTCCATGGTCATTAATTGATTCAGTCTCTTCTGTACTACACCTCGTTATGTCATTTGTGTGATGGATGCTACGCGCAAGCTTGGTACTAAAAATTATAATGGCACTACTACTTCCTAACCATAGACTAGTTTAAATGGCATGTGCCCTGTCAATTTTTTGTGGGTAGTCCTATAAGCCCATAATACTACTGGTACTTTGAGTTCCTAGTCATCCCTATTGACGTTGCAGATCTTTGTCAGCACGTTCTCCAGAATTTTGTTGAAAGCTTTCGCTGTACCATTTTCCTGGGGGTGATATGGTGTGATCTTCTGGTGATGGACTTGAAACTCTTAAGTCATCGCGTTCATGGTGTTGTTTATGAAGTGTGTGCCTTGGTCACTCATCAAAATTATTGGGCACCCAAATCTAGTGATTACTTGTTCAAATAGAAACTATGTTGTTGTTTCTGTGTTGCAATCCTTCACTGGTGCGGCTTCCACCCATCTTGTTAGGTATTCCGTCGAGGTGATAATGTACCTTGCTCCTGTTATTTTTGTTGGTGGGTTGATTCGTCCCACAAAGTCTATTGCCTATCATGTTACTTATGGTCGTAATGGCATCTTGTCTCTTCTATTGGGTTTTCCTACCCTTTGACAGACATCGCATGTTTGACAGTATTCCTTTCAATCTATGTGAATCGTTGGCCACCATAGTATTGTGTGCAATACCTTCTGCGTGGTAGCTTTACCTGCATAATGCCCTCATGTTATTCCCTCATGGGCTTCTGCTAAGATTCTTGGTCTTTCGTTCTCTAACACGTATCTTCACAAGATGCTATATGTGCCCATCTATATAAGTGTCATGCAATCAGTTGATAGTCGGCAGTGTGGACTACCAGGTTTTTCTTCTACGCGGTGCTATATTCTTGCGGCACAGTAACAGTACTCAAGTAATGAATGATGTCTTTGAAGTATTCATCAATGATCTGAACTAAAAATAACTGTGCATCTGGAAATTTGTCTTCTAAGTTCGTAGGTTCTTCTCCATTGGTGACCCTTGATAGGTGATTATGTCTTGCGTTCAATTTTCCTAGCTTGACTATTACTTCAAAGTCAAATTATTGAAATAGTAGTAACCATCGATAGATTATGCCCCCCAACACTGGCTTGTTGACTAGGTATTTCAGGGCTAAGTGATCTATGAACATCTTAAAATGTTTTCCCAATAAGTAATGTATGAACTTTTGCAATGCATAGACCATAGCTAGGCCTTCTCTTTCTGTCATTTTATAGTTCTTTTCTAAGTCTAATAACTTTCTGCTCGTAAATTCTATCGGGTGATCCAAGTCTCCCGCTCCTGGATGCA
Source organism: Picea mariana (assembly GCA_032191745.1). Taxonomy (NCBI): domain Eukaryota; kingdom Viridiplantae; phylum Streptophyta; class Pinopsida; order Pinales; family Pinaceae; genus Picea; species Picea mariana. The sequence continues at coordinate 20,214 of JASDQU010502782.1, read as the reverse complement.
CTAAGATAGCTCCAAATCCTATAGTTGATGCGTCGACATGTACGTGGAATGTCTTCTCCCAGTCTGGAAAGACTAATATCGGCTCGGTGACCATCTTTTCCTTCAGTGTATCCAGACCATGTTGACACTCATCGTTCCACTGAAACTTTGTATCCTTTCTTAGCAACTTTTCCATCGGTGCAGTGATCTGCACATATCCTTTGATAAATTTCCTGTAGTAATCTCTGTGTCCCAACGCTTCCCTTAGCTGACGGAATGTTTTTGGTAGTGGTAAGTTAACAATTACTGTGATCTTTGCAGGATCTACTAATAAACCTTGTTTGCATACTATATGGCCTAATAGTATCCCGAACGGTGTTTCGAATATGCATTTATTTATATTCAGTGATATATGACATTGTCTACATCTTTCTAACATCAAGTGTAAGACTTTTACATGATTTTTCTTTAAACTATAGACTGTCCAATCATCTAGGTATACTTCGAGAAACTAGTGGATGAATTTCTTAAATGCAACAATGACTACTCTGGAAAATATTGTTGGTACATTCTTCAGTCCAAACGGCATGACTGTGTACTAGTAAGATCCCCATTCTGTCATGAACGTGGTCTTGTATCTATCTTCTTGTGCTATCTTAATCTGATGGTAGCCTGAGAACTCATCAGTGAATGAGTAAGCTTTGTGTCCTACATTCTCTAACACTTCATCCGTGAAAGGTGTACGGAATGGGTGGTGTAGACATGCATCGTTCAACTTCCTCAAGTCGACGCATATCCTTATCCCTCCTTGTTTCTTGTCCTATACTACCATCGGGCTTATCCATTCGGACTCTTCAACTGGTTCTATGATGCCGACTTCGAGCATCCTGTCGGTCTCAGCTTTGAATTTTTTCTTGTATATTGGGTTCAGTCTATATGGTCATTGTCTGATCGATCTTGCTTCTGGTCTGAGTGGTATCTTCATCTCTCCTAACTCTCCTGCTATACCCTTCATCTATGTAAATGTTGTGGGAAACAAGTCGCTATATTTGCACAACAACTCTGTGATGCTTTCCACTATTTGTTCATCCCAGTAATCTCCAATGTTGACCATTTTGCGATGCTCAGTTGTCCCAATATTGAATTTATTTACTTTGATCAGCGCGGAAATGACTTCTGATTCTATGGGCGGGCCTTCCACATCTCTTTCAACTTCTTCTTCTTCAATCTGAATATTGCGTAGATCATCTTCATCCAGTGCTTCCTCTTGCACATGGTAACATGATTGTTGGTGCAATTATTTGCATAATATATTACCCAACATAAATTATCAACCAGGATTCGTAATCAGTAGATTTGATGCACTACATGTGTTGATAGCAGATAGGTTCCTATGTCTGTTTAGTATAGCTTAGATAAAAGAACCATCAATAACAAAATACTCTTTTTTCAAAGATAACACTCTTCATACAATTCAGAAATTCGAAAGCAAAACTTGCAATCATGCACTCAAAATATTTTTCTCCGATAATACCTTGTCCATTTACAAGCTCATGAAGTGGAAAGATGGACTTTCAATTAGTTATCTGTAGCAACTAAACTAATCAGCAATTTAACACTCTATTTTAGGATATCTAAATGCTTCACACAACTTCAACTTAGCAGAGAAAACTGATAATAAAACTTCTCAAGAAAAACAATCAATCAAATGATTATTTCTTAGGTGAAAAGTCTGTTCATTCCAGGCTTATGAATTAGAGACATGAACTTAAGAGCTTGTTTCCTGTAGCAATCAAAACAGTGATCAACAATCCACTTTATCCACTCTTAGAAAGAAAACAATCATAACCCTATCAATTCCAATCAAATCTTCTTCAATACAGGAGGCATTCAATATGATCGAAAGACTTCATTACATGGAGCATGAAGGTGAGAGATGAAGTCTTATGATTTCTGTACCTACTAAAAGAAACACAATCATAAATTCAAAACAATAAGAATTACATATTTAACAATCACACACATCTATCCAACTCTTGTTAACTAAATATCAATCTGTAGAAATGAAAATGGAACTTATCTACTATGTTCAGTGTCTAATTACTCGAACTGATTCAAAAGCAAGCGATTATGTGTTGTAATTAAAATGCATTTAAAATCATTGACAAAACACAACTCTTAAATGTGCACACTCACACAATCACACAAACATGTACAGTGAGGTTTACCTTGGTTGGGGCAGTGGGCCCTTGCCGAACCAACAAGATACCTCTAAAGAGATTGCAGACTAAAGCACTTTACTCATTCCCATGAATTGCACAAAACAACATTTGCATTCCTTCAATTGATTGATTGAATCAGCAGTTCAACATCTCATTCAACATCACAATGTGTATCATTCTCCAAGAACCAATCTTACATCATAGTCATTCCTCCCTACTCAGACCTATGAGGTCTTATTTATACATAAAATCCATGGAGGAATGGATGAAACCGAATCCCCAAACTAAGAAAACAATTTTTACAATTTTAGGATAAATCCCAAAAATCTGTGTTTTTTAACAATTTGGGCAAATTCGAGTTAGGGCTCCACCCATATCTCCCAAACAAATTATAATGTTGAAAAAATTCCCACGTGTTACTCAATTTGCCATATTCTGGACAAAACACATATATTATAATTTCTAGATCGGATACCATATGCACGGAAATCGAGGCACAAGTTGGTAGTTTGAGTTTTTTTACTAATTTTGGCAAAATCACTCCCCCTGAGCTGGAGGTCCACACGTGCGAGCTGGGTAAATTATGACTCACATTTCCACATGAAAACATCGCTCTGGACAAAACCCATGAGCCCGATTTTCTTCTAGAAACATTCAAAAATTTTGAATTATGTCTAGCACTGGATTAGCACAAGTTGGTACCAGAATAGGTGGAGCCTTGGTACTGGAATAGAATGGGTACCAGATCATGTTGCTTAAGAGTCAAAGTTATTAGAATCATACATAATCAATAATTTGATTGAATTAACTCAATAAAACTAAACAAATCATGATTTAATCATAAGTTACCTCTTATGCACGTGAACAAGGTCATCGAGTTTATTTATGGAGGAAACAATCAATTAGATACACATGGCATAGGTAAACTAGGTTCAGATAGGGGGTAATATAGGGCATTAGAAGTGTCAAAACTGAGACTCAACATTCCCCCATGCTTAAGTCATTGCATGTTCTCATGCAACAATGATCTTCAAAATTTCACAATTGATGATACTCCTCACTCGATC
>JASDQU010502782.1:0-16717 GCA_032191745.1 Picea mariana | reverse complement strand
AGTCATTTCAGATCCAAGTTTTTAAAGATGAAGCTCTTCTTTCTTAGGTAAGGTGAATTACACATACTGAGGGTCCCACTTCTGGTGTAAACCTATTTTTTTAAAGATAGAACTCTAAAGTGGATACTTGAAGGTTCTTAAGAACATCATCCGAGAGATATAAAGGTCATCTCCTAGACTTGATTTGATAGTGATTGCTTCATAATGAGACCCAAGGGTTTTTGTTCAGTTTTAAGTGTGCCACTTTATTTTTTTCAACTCCCTTTACCCAACATATCCCCACTGCCAGCAGGCATGTTCAGTACCCCGACAGGTTTACCTTAGTACCATACAAGCATGGCCTTGCTGCCAGCAGGCCTGTTCAGTACCCCAGCAAGTTTACTTGTACTTCCTGATACTTCCATTTTATTATATTACTCAAAATATTTAGAATAATGTATACTATTCATTGACAGTTTTAGAGTATAAGGAAGGCAGGTGGTACGAGAGTGTTTTAGATTTATTAGGCACATAATTAATTGTTTGCAATTATCCCAAGGGTGGCATCATCCACATTCAACTTAAATCTCAGTTATTCAATGTATAATGGAACATCTCGGATAATGACTAAGAGGTCTCTCTATTTAATCCTATTAGGTTTCTCATGAAAGTTCATTGCGATTTTGCAAGGGCGGTCCACAACATGAGGTTTTCATCAATACCTCTCAAGAGAAACTTGGATAAGAACTTGTTGAATCAACCAGGTTAGTATTATACATAATGGTGTCACCACTTTTCAATGGATATTTCAATTAGCAATCACTTCTTCAAAATAATGAGGTAATAAGACAAGTGCACCCATTATCATATAGAGCTAAATGTGAAAAATATCTTCTTAAAGGGAGAGCAAGGATGATTCATTTAGGGTTGAGTGTAGAAATGTAGGAGGAAGATGCACATGAGAGTAAAAATAATTCAACACAATACTTAAATGATCCTTGATAGAAAGAACATGAAGAGATTAGCCCATACCTCCAATTACCTAAAGTGAAAACAATGTTAAGCACGTGACAAAGATCATATCACTTTGGCATCAGTACCAGATAAGTAATGGAGTAGGTTTTTGTAGTACCGAAACATATAGTATTGGAACAAAGTGACATGATGGATGATTTTTTCTCATTCATGGCGACAACCACTTCACAAAGGAATTCAGTGATAACATACGAGGAGATGTATACGAGGGCTTCCAAAATTTCATGGTAGGGAGCATGCAATAATTGAGAGTAACCATATGTTTATTGCATAATTAGTCTATATCCTTTAGTAAAATGAAAAATGTTGAATTTATATGTCCTAGTACTTAAATCAAGTAGCAAAACTTGAATATATGATTAGAGCTACTAGCACCTTATTACCAGTACTGGATCACCTGAGTACCGGATGGACGCAGGGTTGTGCTTCAGTACTGGAGTAGCACAGATTTGTGGTTCAGTACCGAAATATCACAAACCTCCTCCTTTGGTACCGAATGAGCACACAGGCAACCATCAATACCGTATGAGCATAGTACCAGATGAGCACAAGAATGTTGTTTAGTACCGGATGAACGCAGATTTTCTCCTTTGGTACCGGATGAACGTAGAGGAAAACATTGTTTGCAGTACCGGATGAACGCAATTCTGCAGTACCGGAATAGAATGGTACTGGAATTCTGGAAATGACTATCAAATCCCAGCACTGAACATGTTGATTTGGCCTCGCCGACAGAAGTTGCAAAAGAATATGAAGGTTTCAGCAACCACTCCCCCATGCCTAAGGTTTTGCATGGCCTCATGCAAACAATGTGAGATGCTAAAAAAAGGCTACTCAGAGAGTTGTGAACACCTACTAAAAACAAACCAATAGAACTAATTAAAACTGGATTTTTATTCATGCTTAAAAACAGAAAATTTAGGGAAAATGTCAAAAGTTGAATTATTAGCTATGAATAAAATAGTTTGGGCTTAACATTCATTTTCAACTGCTATTAAAAGATCACTTAATCGATCATCCTTGTGAAATAGCAGTCTTAAAATAGATAGGTAAATATAAAGCATGAATGCATCATTTTTAACAACTTTAAGGAAAAAGAAGAATTTTGAAGAAATAGGTCATGAAGCACTCCCTTAAGTGTTATCTTTCGTTGACAAGGATGTCTTCTCCGCTTTTGAAACCCTTCCAGTATTATGTGTGCATTCGGAGGATGAAGAGATTCCCTTCTCATAAGATTCCAAACAAAATCATCATAACTTTTAAAAAGAAATCTACTATAGGAACAAAAGATCTTAAATTGATTGCTTTATTAGCTTTTGACATTCCCATTTATGAAAAGTATGAAAGATAGGTTGCATTGTACTTACGTGCAAGATTTATTTATTTATTTACCTATCCTACTCTATTTGAACAAAAGAAAATGTCCTTCAAGTATAGGAATACTTCCAGTGAAGCCATGTGCGTAACAGGGTTAGAAATATATCCATACTCAGGTTTAAAAGATAAATTTTAATGCATACCAGAGTATGAAGGACCAACCGCTTTGATGATGAGATCAAGCAATAATGAAAAATAAAAGAGTAGTGTGACCTAATAACTAATTGAAACCATATTTCAATAGGATCAATATATTCTTGTTTCTCTTCTTTGTTTACGTCACACAGAATGTCTTCCTCTACCATGCTATGCAGATTATCCTCTTCAAGATGATTGGTCTTTGGAGTACATACAGGATCTGCTGAGAGGCATGCTAAGGACTTCTCAATCTTAGGTTCCATTGGTTGCTCTCCATTGAATTCTATCCATGATTCTTTATTCCCTTCAACAAATTGACAAGAGGAATCCAACGGGACTTCTAAATCTTCATGTGGAGAGACAACTAGATTCTTGACTGCTGTGAAGATATTCTCTTCCTAAGAGGCGGATATCCCCGCTGCTGCCAAAATGCGAAAAAATTCTTGGAGGAACATTCTTCAAGCTCTTGATCATCCTTGAATTACTCCAGCTGGTTGATGATCCCTGTCTCGCAACACAAATTAGTACTCAAGGGTTCTTACAGCACCCCGAAAATGATTTATCGTCAAAGTTCTGAATTTTAAAACTATTTTCAAAAATAAAACACACCAAACTTGAACTCCTTGCGTTACTGGGAACCTGTTGTCACCAGGTTATCGGTTCACACAAGTTAGCTCATCATAAAGAAAACTACATTTGCATAAATAAAAACACACTTGCATCAAAAGAAGAGAGGACAACCTAACTTTGGAGCAACCCCACCAAAGTGAATGTGTGGTCTCTTCCTGCACGTCTTACCATCTTCTCTACACCCTTAGGTCATCCATAAAACCAATCCAAAACCATTAAAGAAATCTAATTCTAATACTACCTATTACCGTTTACAACTCCCCGACAACGGCGCCAAAATGTTGGTGCAATTATTTGCATAATATATTACCAAACATAAATTATCAACCGGGATTCATAATCAGTAGAGTTGATGCACTATATGTGCCGATAACATATAGGTTCCTATGTCTGTTTAGTATAGCTTAGATAAAAAAACCATCAATAACAAAACACTTTGTTTTCAAAGATAACACTCTTCACACAATTCGGAAATTCGAAAGCAAAACTTGCAATCATGCACTCAAAAGATTTTTCTTAGATAATTCCTTGTCCATTTACAAGCTCATGAAGTGGAAAGATGGAATTTCAATTAGTTATCTGTAGCAACTAAAGTAATCAGCAATTTAACACTCTATTTTAGGATATCTAAATGCTTCACACAACTTCAACTTAGCAGAGAAAACTGATAATAAAACTTCTCAAGAAAAACAATCAATCAAATGATTCTTTCTTAGGTGACAAGTCTGTTCATTCCAGGTATATGAATTAGAGACATGAACTTAAGAGCTTGTTTCCTATAGCAATCAAAACAGTGATCAACAATCCACTTTATCCACTCTTAGAAAGAAAACAATCATAACCCTATCAATGCCAATCAAATATTCTTCAATACAAGAGGCATTCAATATGATTGAAAGACTTCATTACATGGAGCATGAAGGTGAGAGATGAAGTCTTGTGATTCATGTACCTACTAAGAGAAACACAATCATAAATTCAAAACAATAACAATTGCATATTTAACAATCACACACATCTATCCAACTCTTGTTAACTAAATATCAATCTACAGAAATGAAAATGGACTTATCTACTATGGTCAATGTCTAACTACTCAAACTGATTCAAAAGCAAGCGATTATATGTTGTAATTAAAATGCATTTAAAATCATTGACAAAACATAATTGTTAAATGTGCATACTCACACAATCACACAAACATGTACAATGATGTTTACCTTGGTTGGGGCGGTGGGCCCTTGCCGAACCAACAAAGGTACCTCTAAAGAGATTGCAGACTAAAGCGTTGTACTCATTCACATGAATTCCACAAAACGACATTTGCATTCCTTCAATTGATTGATTGAATCAGCAGTTCAACATCTCATTCAACATCACAATGTGTATCAGTCTCCAAGAACCAATCTTACATCATAGTAATTCCTCCCTACTCAGACCTATGAGGTCTTATTTATACATAAAATCCATGGAGGAATGGATGAAACCGAATCCCCAAACTAAGAAAACAATTTTTACAATTTTAGGATATATCCCAAAAATCTGTGTTTTTTAACAATTTGGGAAAATTCAAGTTAGGGATCCACCCATATCTCCCAAACCAATTCTAATTTTGAACAATTTCTCATGTCTTACTCATTTTTCCATATTCTGGAAGAAACCCATATGTTATAATTTCTAGATCTGACACCATATGCACGAAAATCGAGGTGCAAGTTGGCAGTTTGAGTTGTTTTGCTAATTTTGGCAGAATCATCCCCCCTGAGTTGGAGGTCCACACATGCGAGCTGGGTGAATTATGACTTACGTGTCCACATGAAAACATTGCTCTGGACAAAACCCATGAGCCCGATTTTCTTCTAGAAACATTCAAAAATTTTGAATTACGTCTAGTACTGGATTAGCACAAGCTGGTACCGAAATAGGTGGAGCCTTGGTACCGGAATAGACTGGGTACCAGATCATGTTGCTTAAGAGTCAAAGTGATTAGGATCATACATAATCAAGCATTTAATCGAATTAACTCAATAAAACTAAACAATTCATGATTTAATCATAAGTTACCTCTTATGCACGTGAACAAGGTCATCGAGTGTATTTATGGAGGAAACAATCAATTAGATACACATGGCATAGGTAAAATAGGCTCAGATAGGGGGTAATATAGGGCATTAGAAGTGTCAAAATTGAAACTCAACAATGATAACAGTTCCTCAACTGTTTGCTTATTCTGTTGTTTCTCTTCTGTGATAAGTTCTACTTCTGGTTGTTTGATGAATATTACTCCTCTAATATGTTTGAGAGTTGCATCTATGTTGGGGTTCTCATGGTCGAATGAGAAAGTGACTATGAAATTTTTTTGCAATGTCGTCCATTTCGTAGTTCCTTTGTGCAATTCCTGGTCTGTATACCAGTTTGTTGGTATGCCCTCTAAAGTGTGTATAAAATGGTGAAGCCATTCCTTTAGGGGTGTCAATTTCCGAAGTGTTCTACACTTCTCCAAGTGTTCCATTGGTGCCCTTTGTCCATCATACTTATGTTGTTTGTTTGTTTTTGTTCTGCGTCGAACCTTATGCGTAGTAACCACTTACATTGGTACCAATATGTGATTGTCTCTTTGTTTGCGCCCCACCATCTTGCGAATGTGGCCTTCAATGCTAGATCAAGTGCTAACAGTCTTTGATTCTCTAAGACTTCATCTTCATACTGTGTCAAGAATGTTTCTGAATCGTTTATTCTGTGGAAACTGGGTGGTTCCCTGATTTTTGTGCCTACCCATCTTACTGCGCAGTCTATTCTTTCACATCTCCTCGTGGATACTTCGTGTAGCCTTTGTTGCCAATTATCTAAACCGGTATCTGAATCTGTTGAACAGGAAGTGATGCTCTGCCAACTGAGTATCCCATCTGCAGTTGGGTTTACGTAATCATCATCGTGCGCAGTTGTTCTATATAACTAACCGATTTCCTCTAAGTCTAGGCAAGTAGGTTCTACAAACCTCTCCCCTTCTAATAGGTTTAATGGTGTGATGACTGTGTATTCTCCTTACTCAAATGTCATTTTCATGGTCTTGAAGTTGATTATGGCCTGGTTGTCAAACACCCAATCCAGACCAAGCAATTTCAGGTAAGGTGTTGTGTCATCCACTATTTCAATGACTTCAAAATATGCTTTAGTGCACACTCCATCTAAGTCGACTATCACTCCTTTTAGTCTATCGATTGGTAGGACTCTATGTTGGTTTTCTAGTTTCAATTGAACAAGTGAATATCCTAATGTTGGCTCTCCCATGCATTCCCATGTCTTTTTTGGTAATACATTAACTTCAGATCCTATATCCAGTATGATGTCTCCCATATTGAAATATTCCATGTTAGCATTCATCCTAAATTCCCTACTTGTTCTTCTTCTGGTGTGTAGGTGATTAATTGTTTTTGGTTCTAGCTTTCCTTCTATCTCGATGTTACATTTTTCTAGTATGGTTTGCAATACTTTCACAGATGATGGATCACTTAATACCTTTACACATGATTGCAAAAATCCTTTGATTGTACTTACTTGTCCCTTGGGTTGCATCTCTTTGGTATGGTCCAATAATGGAGGCATCTCATACTCTAGTGCTTCCTTGTTTGGTTGTGCAGTTGAAGTCGACGCCACATCTTCCCTCTGAAATTCTTGTCGGGCTTCCTTAAATATTGTCTTCTCCTTCTGTGCGTCGAACTGTTTCCTTGGGTCGGTGTTCTTCTTTACCCATTAGTTTTGTATTGTTTCTTGGCAAGTTGTGTCATTTCATGTTTTATCTCCTCTGTGAGGAACTATATTGATGTTATGTCCTTCATCCCTTGCTTCAGTTGAAATCCATTGAACATTCTGGTTGTTCTGTTTCCTCTTTTCATGGATCTTTACTAGTAATGTTGGGCATTTTTTTGTATCATGGTCTGATGCGAGACAATAGATACAAGTCGCCCGTGGAAGTGGACATTCCCTTGCATAATGTCCTGGTTGCTGACAATTGTGACATATCATTGGTCCTCTACCTCGTCCAAAAGCTCCCCTGGCTCGGCCTCCTCCTCTATAGCCTGCTCGATCTCCTCTCGACACATTATACTGAGGCACCTAATTGTACTACGCGGTAGTGTACTGAGGTTGTGTTGCATTGTACTATGGCTGCGCGTTATTGTATGGTTGTTGCGTAGTATTATATTGTTGTTGCGCAGTGTTGTATGGAGGTGGAACTTGATTTAACTGTGGCATTGCTTTCCCAATCATCATTTATGCCTACACTCTATATGTATCCGATGTCCTTTCTCACATCAACTCCATAGTTCTACAATCTTTGTTGTCATGGCCCACTGACTTGCAAAAGGTGCAATATGAACTCTTTGGGATTGTCTGGTATTTCTACATCATCATGCAGTGATAAGGATCGTGACCCAGTTTTTTGCAAATTTCGCACCATAATCCTCTAATTGGTAATGGGTTTGGCATTCTTGCTGCCATATATTGCGCAAATGTAGGACATTTGTTCTTGTGGTGTCCTTTCGTCCTACATGTAGTACACCAAACAAATTCTCATTTGTCCTTGTTCTTATTCTGGTTCAGCTGAAATGTTAGATTCTTCAAGTCCTCCTTCAGTTCTTCGATAACTGGGTCCATCTGTTGGTACTGATTTTCCTCCAATTGCAGGGTTGCCTGCATCTGGAATTTATGTTGTCGCAATGGATATTTTAAGTGTGGAAGTAATGAGTTTACAAACAGGTGTCGATGTTTCATATCGGTCATGAGATATTTTAACTTTCCCTTCAGTCGCTTGAATCTCTGATCAATCTCCCATACAGACTCTCCTAGTTTCTGTCGGATTTCGATCATCTCATTCATGTACTGATCCTTTGAGCTCGGCCTCTAGAACTCATTTATCAGTAACTTCTTAATGTCTTCTAGTGTCCTTGTTGTTCCAGGGGCACTATTTGTGTCTAGACTCATGTACCAGTGTAGTGCACAGTCTCTTAGTGTAATCGTTAGATGTGCAAGTTTGGTATCTTCATCAGTGATATGTTTTTCTTCCTAGATCTTTGCACAAATGAACAAATGCTTCTCAGGGTCTTTTGTTGCTTCTCCTCGGAATTCTGGTAACTTGATGGTGGGATCGTGTCCTGCCATTCTGAATGATGAACTACTACTGCCACGCGGTGTAGATACCTAACTAGTGCTACCTGAACTAGATCCTCCAGTTGTTGTTCCTTGTGTGTATGTACTCCCTGTTGTCTGACTGGTTCTGAACTTCAGTTGCCTAAACGGTGGTGTACTCTTTGGTGTATTAGTCGCACATGGGTTTATGGGTTCCACACTGACATTAATATGGATAGGATGGTTGCCTTCTCCTCCCGCTCTTGGACCTCTCATCTTCCTCTCATATGTTTCACACAGGATTTCCTCAATATTCTCCACATCCTGAAGATCCTCTACCTCTTCCTCATCACTCGCCAAGCCTTCCCTCGCGGCTACGACTCTCTTCTTGGTATTCACCTTATATTGGTAGGGTACTCCGCTACGCTTCTTTCCATTTGTTTCCATGATCTGCTTGAGCTGGTCATCGTCCATCATGATTGGGTCCAAGGGTTCCTCCTTCTTGCCCTTATCTTTTCCTCCTTCCATTTCTCCTCTCTCTGTCAGTGCTTCCCCCATTCCCCCATGCACGCAGGGAAGTTTAGCTGTCTGACTCCATTGTCATTACACCTTTGTTATATAGCAGTATCTTAATAGAAGTATACAGCGATCGAATGTACCTTCCTCAGGGTCCTCATAGAAACTCTTGCTTCGTTGCGTTGTATGACTTCGCTATGTCAACTTCAAACTCTGTTATAAACCCTTCCACAATACTGTCAAGCCAAAAGTCGGCTGCGTGAGTGAATTTGTTGTTCACCTACTGAAGCTACTCAATATGTATTGGGGTCCACTCTAGCTGTCGAATCCGGTTCGTTTCATGGTTATCCTTCAACCTTAGTATCCACTCCTGTAATAGATGTGGAAAATCACAGAAAAAGACTTCGTGCAAATCAGTAAACACATATTTCTCAAGATATTTGCGAGGTGTTAGTCTAGGGTCTCTATTGTCTTTATGTGCAAACTCTAGATCCTTAGTTCCTAGCCAAGTTTTGATCTATTCTTTTATGGGATTCCACGGTCTCAACATTCCCTTCTAATAGCTCATTGGTCTCTACCCTAACCTTTTCTTGATCCACCTCCGACAGATCTTGGACTTATCTCCTCTATTCAATCCTCTCTTGTTCCTACCTACGGCAATGGAACCATTTGTTGGTTTAAGCCTTTTTTTCTGTATTGTCTGAGTTTGTATTGATCCAGGGTTCATGTCTTTCGAGTTTCCAACAAATCCTCTAAAACTATCGGCCCTCCTGGTAAACCAGAAGGCAACACAACTCACAGGATGCGCTGCGCAGTCTCACCCGAGATAGCTTTAATGGGTGGATGTAAGACTCAGGTGTTTACAGCCTAGGATTGAGTATGAGATATGAGTGTTAACCATTGAACCATCTATTGTCACTTATAAATGCAACCTATTGTTATCTATGACTATGCAGTAATTCCAATAGTTTATTCCCCCAATATCGCAACAACATTTAAACAAGCAGTATAATAACTCATTCATTCAACATAATAATAATTGTTGAAGATAGGAAAGATATGCATTCATTCATCACACAACACAGATGTTACTGTGGTTCACCCCCTCCTGGGCTACGTCCACAAATATTTGGCTCTTGTCTCTTTTATTATAGTCTTTCGCATCTACAGCATCGTGCGCTTACAACTCTTCTCAATCTGGTAAGATCTATCTGAGGCGGACTAGATCACACCAAGATCCACAACCTGCGATCTAACCCTCAAGATCTACCACTCCTCCTCTCCTCTAGCTCAACAGCTTATACAAAAAATGGGTCGTACAACAAAACATTACCTATTGCATCAACTCATGCATAACTATAATAACCACAATACTATTCCCAAAAACCTGAACCCCCGATGATACCTAAGTATCTATATTTATACATTTTTGGCTCTTCAATCGTTTACAATACCTTACCAAAACCCTAACCCTACCGTCATTAGGTCTTCCTCCTATGCATGTGTGTTGTTCTTCCTTTTAGTTGTTTCTTTCTTTGCATGTGTGTGTGTTGTGCTTCCTTCCAGTTGTCGCTTCTCTTGTGCACACTTTCTTTCCCAAAATCCCCCATAATTTTCCACTTTGTCCTGCCTCCAAGAATGGCCTTATTCCAAAATTCATCCTTGTTGGCCTCTTCAAAACAGGTTGGTTCAATCATAGATAAGAGTGCTAGGTGTGTTTGTTCTGGTGAATGGATTCTTCTTCTAGTCTCAATTCCTGCATCTTTTTTTCCAATAATCTGATCTAAAGGATGATTCTTATGTACTCGTTTGCTAGGTGTCTTTGGAGGCACTTGTTGAACTTTCTCTTTTGCTTCTGTCGGATCCTCTCTATCTTCCCCTTCTACTTCTTTTTCATCTTCTGCTTCTTCTTCGTAAAGTTGTTCCATTGATTCATTTTCTTCTTCCTTTAATTCATGTCTACCTGCTTCATCAATTGTTACGTTGATACTTTCCACAACTTTGTTCAATCTTAAGTTGTAGCACTTGTATGCTTTCCTTGTACTTGAGTAACCAACAAGTACTCGTTTTTCCACACAAGAGTCAAACTTTCTCATTCTGCCATCTTCTCTTTGATGTAGCATTTACTTCCAAAAACTCTGAAGTGCTTCACATTTGCTGGTCTTCCTTTTCATAGCTCATAGGGATTTTTGTCAGTGTTGTTTCTGAGCATTACTTTGTTTTCAATTTGAATTGTTGTATGCACTGCCTATGTCCAAAAGATATCTGTCAATTTGGAATCCATTAGCATTGTTCGAGCCATTTCCTGTAATGTCATGTTCTTTCTTTCAACAACTCCATTCTGTTGAGGTGTCCTAGCAACGGAGAATTGATTTTTTATTCAATGTCTGTTGTAGTAGTCCATAAATTCCTTTGAAGTGAAATCTCCTCCATTATCAGATCTCAAGCATTTGATTTTTGAATCCATTTCATTTTCAACCATTTCCTTGTAGACCTTGAAGTTTTCAAAAGCTTCTGACTTATTCCTAAGAAAGCAAACTACAGTCATTCTTGTATAATCATCAACTAATAAAATAAAGCGTTTCTCACCTTTTAAAACCTTTGTTGTAGTTGGTCCAACTAGATCATTATGCACAATTTCTAGTGGTCTTGTTGTTGAATATTCTTTTGATTTAAACATGGTCTTTGTTTGCTTTCCTTGTTGACAATGCTTGCGTAAAGTGTTGGTTGGTTTCATTATCTGGGGAATTTCTCTAACTGCTTTCCTTTTGCTAATTTTGACAAGGTTATCAAAATGTATGTGACTCATTCTGATATGAAAATGATCTTTTAAATGATTGTGGTTGAGTTATTATGCATGTTTTTATTAACCATTTAAGAAGCTCAATGAAAGAGGAAGAAGATATGATAATATATCACATCCATAAAACAATTTAAATATCTGAACATAAGCATAAATATCATAAAACCATAACAAGAGAAGTGATAACAGAGTTCAAAAATCTTGCCTACATCTCCGGGCCTTTGTCTCAGTGGGTGAGGCTTCTTTATTTTTTTTCAAAGCTCAATAAGTACATCACAGTAGTGTCATAAGGCTATAAGACTGATATGGTCTTGTTCTCCTAGATCTTTAAAACCCAACAGAAGAAACGACACTCAAAACGGATGACCGGAGCTCCCAGGAATGGCCCGCAAAGATGTGTTCCTCAACAGCTTCCCTGCATAAAAATGGCTCTGGCTTGGATTTCCTTCAGCATAACTTTTCTTTTAATGTCCTTCATGGCCTCAATAAATATTGATTTATATAGATATAGAGTTGGTTATCATTCCCCAACTTCCTCCCAAAATATGGCCTCAAAAAGAGCCCAATATCCCCCCAAAATGGGCAAAAATCTCTAATTACAGGCCAAAAATCAATAAAATCCACAAACCATACCATAGGGTAAAAACCCACTTTATGCACAAATATGGGATAAAGCCCCCAAAATAGGCATGCGCCTCCTCTAAATCAGGTCATATGAACAAGAGGTGGCCAAGCGCTAGCCCAAAGGGCTGTGCGTTGACCCCTTAATCCGAAATCCATGGTCATGTGGCAAGAAACAATAGAACCGCGCCCTAAATAAATGTGCCTAAACCATGGTCTTAGCTCCCGAACAAAAAGGTGGACAGGTGCTAACCATACATGTTGGTGGTTGGATACGCAGTGCTCGTGCCCCTATCAACAATGGTCACATGTGCAAAAGAAATCATGGGCTAGGCCCCAACCCCCTTTCGCCCATACATTAATACATACACTTTACATAGTGTAAAGTGGGTTTTATTGTACAAGAAATAATGTGGCGGATTGGCATTTGGTCATTTTTAAAATCTTTGTTTGGCCAATAGGTCATGGGGTCGAATCCCATGAGCTCCAATATAATTTTTCCATTCAAACTAGTGATGGGGTGCCACGTGGCACCTTTTCATTGGTCCTCAAAGATGCCACTTGTCAACACTGTATTGGTCCATGTCACTGCCCAGTCACCCTATTGTTTTTGCTGCCACATGTCACTTTGTTGATGTCAGCATGATGACAATAGCAAGACATCATGCTGACAACATCATTGACTTTTGCTAGTTGATCTGTTGACTTTTTATCTATTTGGGGAAATGATCAGTGTGCGATAACTTTTTCATACAACGTCTGTTTGAGAAAGTAAATATATGGCTGAAATCAGCGCGATGAGTCGATCGCAATGGAATTGGTTTTGTCTGATTCCGAAAACTTTCATTTTTGAGCCTTTTTTGGACATGGGGAGCCTCCTGGATATGATTCTGGATCACACATCCCCACTAAGGACCTTTTGGCCCCCAAAAGGTTATTGACCAGTCAACAAGCTTGAGATAGGCCACCCATCTTGTCCTCTGTCTCTGAACTCTGTCCTGTGCACCTGTCTCATCAATATCAACTGTAACACAATCATGACAACTAACAGCATATTGTTAACCATTTGAACCCTATCACATTTTACTGAAGCCACTATCATCCATGTAGACAAAATTGCTAATTATAGTATCAAAAACATGACTGCAAAAGAGCTGATATACTTGTAATATTTGCATGACATGAGCTTATCTTGAAGCAAACCGTGATTGATTTTCCATTCAACAATCATTTCATGTTCTTGCTTAAGATCGATTACTTCATTTGAAACAATTATTGGTTTGTTTCTTTCTTGAACCGCCTTCTTTAATTGTCCCATTGTTTGAAGTGTTTTATTTGCCTTAACATGATGAGCATGAACTACATAATCTTGACCTACTTTGGTTAATTGATATTGATTCTTTGTCTTGTAGAAGATTGTCTTACGATCATGTAAGTATGGACTACCTAAAACCATTCCACATTCACTTAACGGCACTACATCACATGTTACCTCATCCACATACTTAGATGAAATTGCAAATTTGATTGTGCACTGCTTTGTTATGTGCATTTGATGATGATTGTTTATCCTTTTAAGTGTGTAAGGGTTATGATGTACTTGTGTTTTTAACCCCAATTGCTTAACTAATTCTTCTGAGATTAGATTAGATTGAGATCCACTATCGATTAATGTGTCTATCTTAGTGTGTCGCATGATCACCCTTATATGAAACAAGTTACTTCTACAATCAATGCCTTCACCAATTTTACCTGTCATACCAACCAATGAAACCTTTGATTCATCACCTGAATCCGATCCCAAGTCTGTGGACCTTGTTGTTGTTGCAACTGTTTTCTTCCCTTTCTTTTCCTTGAACCACTTTGGCCTCTTCTCAGGATGCAACTGCCAACATCTGTCCTCATCATGCCCCTCTTTCTTGCAATGCTTACAAGAGGGATTCTCTTCCTTTCTCACCACTACATTTGCCTTTTTTCCATGCCACTTCCTCTTATCCTCTTTCCTTGAAGAAGATTCCCCTGATACACCTGCTTTCCCTACTTCAATATACGTAGCTTGAACAAAAACCTCATCAAGGTTAGTGGGTCCAAACATGAATACAGTAATTCTAATATGTGCAGGTAAACCTCCTATATACTTTATAAGGGTTTCCTGTGTATGTAAAGGGATATCTAACATCAATTCCATTTTACGAAAGCCATCTATATACTCTTGCACTATTTGTCATTTTCTTAGTTTTAAAGATTGTCATTCAATTAATGCTTTTTATTTATAACCCAAAGGATAGAATTGTTTCCTAAGTGCGGAAATGAAACTTTTCCATGATGGAAATACATTGCCCACTTGTTGCATTCTGTTTTGCAACTTGTTTTGCCACCAGATGAGTGTTGTACCTGCAAGTCTCAATGATGCCAATTTGATTTGTGTGGCCTCATCCTTGATCTGTTGCACACTACAATAGACCTATATATGTCTGAACCAATTGTCAAGTTTATCTGCATTAACTTCACCGTCATATATGTGTAATTCGAATTTAACATCAAGTTTTAACAATGGCATTTCATTCTTATGTTTATGTACATGTTTCTTTGCATTGGATTTAGAACTTGAACTTGAAGAAGAAGGAGAAGAAGGAGGTGACGATGGAGGTGAAGGAGGAATCTGAGGAGGATCCTCTCCCTCTTCACTTTTTCCCTTTGAAGATTCACCCAGATTTGGTTTCTTACATTCCAAGTAATCCTCGTACAAAACTTTCATCATCTCTGACATGGAAAAGAAAGTCTTTCGAAACTCTTTCTCATCCTGAGAAAGCCCTTCTTCTAATGACATCTTCTCAGTGTGAGAAGCTCTCTTTATGAATCCAATTAATGGATTCTCTTCAACAAGCTTTCCTTCACCACGATGTAGCATTTCCCTGGTTAACATGCAAAACTCAAATCCAAATGTCAACTAGCTCTGATACCACTTGATCCAAAAATGATCTTTTAAATGACTGTGGTTGAGTTATTATGCATGCTTTTATNAAGAAGATATGATAATATATCACAGCCATAAAACAATTTACAGATCTTAACATAAACATAAATAACAGCAAACCATAACAAGAGAAGTGATAACAGAGTTCGACAATCTCACCTATGTCTTTGGGCCTTTGTCTCAGTGGGTGAGGCTTCTATATTTCTGTTCAAATCTCAATAAGTACATCACAGAAGTGCCATAAGGCTACAATACTGATCTATTATTGTTCTCCCATATCTCTAGAACCCAACAGAAGAAATGGCACTCAAAACGGATGATCGGAGCTCCCAGAAATGGCCCACAAAGATGTGCTCCTCAACAGCTTCCCTGCATAAAAATGGCTTTGGCTTAGATTTCCTTCAGCATAACTCTGCTTTGAATGTCCTTCATAGCCTCAAGAAGGCCTGATTTATCTAGATCTGGAGTTGGTTATCATTCCCCAACTTCCTCCCAAAATCTGGCCTCAAAAAGAGCCCAATATCCCCAAAAAATGGGCAAAAATCTCTAATTACAAGACAAAAATATAAAATCCACAAACCATAGGGTAAATACCCACTTTATGCACAAATATGGGCTAAATCCCCCAAAATAGGCGTTCCCCCCCTCTAAATCAGATCATATGGACAAGAGGTGTCCAAGCGCCATCCCAAAGGGTTGTGCATTGGCCCCTTAATCTGAAATCCATGGTCATGTGGCAAGAAACAATAGAACCGCGCCCTAAATAAATGTGCATAAACCATGGTCTTAGCTCCCGAAAAAAAAGGCGGAAAGGTGCTAACCATACGCGTTGGTGGTTGGATATGTAGCACCCACGCCCCTATCAACAGTGGTCACATGCGCAAAAGAAATCGTGGGTTGGGGCTTAGCCCCAGCCCCCTTTCGCCCATACATTAATACATGCACTTTACATAGTGTAAAGTGGGTTTTATTATACAAGAAATAATGTGGCGTGTTGGCATTTGGTCATTTCTCAAAGCTTTGTTTGTCCAATAGGTCATGGGGTCAAACCCCATGAGCTCCAATATAATTTTGCCATTCAAACTAGTGACGGGGTGCCACGTGGCACCCTTTCATTGGTCCTCAATGATGCCACTTGTCAATGATGTATTGGTCCCTGTCATTGCTCAGTCACCATGTTGTATGTACTTCCACATATCACTTTTTTGATGTCAGCATGATGACGTCAATAGGACGTCATGCTGACATCATCATTGACTTTTGCCAGTTGACCTGTTGACTTTTTAGTTGTTTGGAGAAACGATCAGCGTGTGATAACTTTCGCATACAGTGCCCGTTTGAGAAAGTAAATATATGGTTGGAATCAGCGCGACGAGCCGATCACAATGGAATTGATTTCATCTAATTCCGAGAAATTTCGTTTTTTAGCCTTTTCTGGACCTGGGAAGCCTCCTGGATCCGATTATGGATCAAATTCTTATGTGCCATAGCCAACTTTCATCTTCCCTTCCTAG
>JASDQU010502781.1:115803-127369 GCA_032191745.1 Picea mariana | reverse complement strand
TATTTCTGTTCAAGTGTTATTTCTGTTGCTATTTCGTATATCATTTCTGTGTATTGTGAAGATTATGCTGGATATTTCACTGTTATTCTGTTATTTCTAGCATTTCGTTTCTGTTCTGCATATTTTATATATCTGGTATCTTTCACATCCCAAATGGCACGTGGCACAAGATCTGGTCACGTTGACTTTTCGGTAGTTGCGAGTTCAAAGGGTGAAGGTTTTATTTCATTGTACACCTAGAAACCCCGAACCCCAAAGTGCATATAGCGCCTAAAGTTGGGCCCACAGTATCGAGGGGCAGTCTCAGTCGTCCATCTAAAATGAACACCTGGTGCGTGATTAGGCTCCCTGCCTTCTCACCCATCGCGATTTCAAAGCGCAAGAAACTGCTCCCTCATATCCTCGATGCGCAAAGCAGCGAGAGAGTCCAGGACTTGGGGCCCACAGCATCATCAGGTGAGTTCAGAGCCGTCAGATCTAGGGGGACGCGCATCGCAAACTCAAGCCATCTTGGCATTTCTCTCATCGCGATTTCAAGAAGCATGGATTAGCCCCTTCATATCCACGAACGTTGAAAGCACCTTTGGGGGTAAGCACAGGGTCACAGCCCATGGTCTCTTGGGAGACAAAGAGAGCTATGCAAGAGGAGCCAAAGGCACCGAGTTCAGTCACAGAGAAAATCATCGTGATCTCCAGGTGCCATCGGATCCAATATCAATCTTGTGTCTCGCTTGGAGTAAATGAAGGCATGAACGGGTGGTTGAAACCTCANATTTTTCCAAGGAAGCCATGTCGAAGTCTTTGAAGAGATAGAGAAGTCTGCACACGCTAGTTTGGCACTTAATGGCTCAGCTACCCTCCCTACAGGAGCCATGCGCAGTTAAGATGGCACGTGAAAAAGGATTCCAGTACGAGTTTGACTGAAAAGACACCTAGCCCTGGGTGACTGGGCATGCCTTTATTAGGTGAGTTCTCCTAAGTATATAGGCTCATTTTTTGTATTTTGTAAGGATCGATGGTAGAGAAAAGCTTCTGATTGTAAAGTTTTAACAGATATCCTAGCTCTGGTTATGCATCTGTATGTAATATTTCTTGTTTAATTTCAGACAGTCTTTATTTTCCTGTCTAAGTTTTCATCTTATACTAAGAGAGTTTGTGATCGACTGATTCGCACAAATTATGGCAATTATGTTGTGATAAAGGATTTATTGTGGCACTATTGTTTTCTCTGGTTTTCTGCATCTGAGTGTAAGAAGATATTGCGTTTAGATGTCTTCTTCCACAATCTGTTAGGAACCTAATGTTTATGATAGACCTTTGCATCTCTCTGATACAAGTCTTCCCCCTACTCACCCTTACTACAAATCACTGTCTGAAGTTATCTAAGACCTCACTTACCCATGCATGCCTAGCCTAGTTTCGGAGTTGGAACCACATCATTTGAGTTAACCTCCATTTGATCACCCCATTAAGCAAATCGTGACATAAACTGATGGGTGTCGGGCTCTGCTACTGCTGCAATCCAGGGGTGACTTTCGACGCTAACATTTCTGGCACCGTTGCCAGGGACGAAATTGAAAATTTTCCCCAGGATTGAACGACATTGAGCCTCTGATTCTGAAGGTGCATCAGGTATCAGAGCCTTTGAAGATTGCTACTGTGCACCTAGTGACTCCATTGTGACGACTCCACGGTGGTGAACCTGCCTTGTTAATTGTGGCTTTCAGAGGTAGACACACGCGGTCTCATCAAAAGTTGCCTCTAGCTACACCTAAAACTGATCCAGAGGTGGTTCTCAGAAAAGGAAAGGCCCCTGAAGAAGAAGCTTCCACCGCCGAAACAAGTAATCCACCATCTTCTTCTGTAAGAACTCCATTTTCTCCTCCTCAGTTTCTTAATAGACCTCCTTCAGAGGTTTCTCGTTTCCTGAATTTTGGGAGTGTTCCTGCTGAGTTTTCCCCTCCTCGTCTGGGATTGGAGGGAGAAATCCTTGTCACTCCCCTCTCCTCTAAAGCTATACCTTGGCATAGACCCAAGACTATAGAAACTTTCCCCACTCCTGCACGAGAAGGAGCACCTGCTGACTTGAGCTCGTTGGCCTTCTCCTTAAATCCCCTCTTGTTTCCCACTCCACTCCGAGACTCATTCCCAGTAGCCCCTTCATGAACTTCTTCTCCTCCGAGTTCTCCTCCACCTAATATTCCTATGGTTGGCGCTAATCCCCCTCTAAATAGAATGGATTCCATATTCGTTGCCAGATATGCTCCCTTAATCCTACCCCATCCTATGAATCCTCTCCCTGCCGGTGATTACTTGAAATACATGCCCAAGTTCACTGGGGAAGGGGATGTAACTACTGAAGAGCATCTGACTGCTTTCTACAGTTATGCAGACAACCTCAACATTGAAAACTAAGATGTCTGGATGACAATCTTCGTCCAGAGCCTAGATGGCGAGGTGAGAAAATGGTTTAGAGGATTGGCCCCCGGGTCTATTGTTGGGATTGAAGCTCTGGATAGTGCTTTCCTGAGGCAGTGGGGCGATAGGAAGGACTTCATGTATTAAATGATAGAGTTCGGGTCTCTGAAGAAGATGGAAGGAGAGTTTGTCTTTGACTTCTCCAAAAGATTCAATAAGATGTATAATAAAATTCCTGCTGAAATAAAGCCTTCAGAAGCCTCGGCCAAGATTTCTTATGCTAGTGTGTTTGGCCCTGACTTATGTCTGTTACTAAGAGAAAGAAGAGCCACCTCCTTAGCTCAAATGAAATATGTGGCCATAGAAGTGGAATCCAATGTATTAGCAGCTGACAGACTGAGGAACAAGGCTGATGCAGACAGAAGAAAGGGAAGGTTGGAAGCCTCAACTTCTGGCCCATTGGTGCCCCACCCTCAAGTGGATGAGCTGACCAAAATGGTGAAGTCTCTATCTGTAGAGATGGAGAGAATGAAGGTGGAGGGGATGCAAGCATACAAGGGCCCTCAAAATGCCAAAAATAAAGAAGGTTTCAAGAGGCCAAACAATATTACTTCCCCGACTGTGCAAAGGGAAAGGGGAAGAGACAGAGAAGATCAGAAGATTCAAGCCCCTTTCCAAAACAATTTTATGGCCGAGGAAGAAGAAGGAGAAGCAGAAGAGCTGGATTCTGAAATCCATTGCTTCGGAGACACTCCTCCTTTTCCTCATCTCACTCAATTATCATACGAGGAGTCCCTCATGGATAGTCATCTTAATGAACTGAGCAAGGAAAACAAGACTGGAAGTCGCCAAGGCAGATATGACCTGAGGTCCCAGAAGAAGGCGGTAACACCTGATGTTCCTGAGCAGTCCACTAGAATAGAGAAGCCTGCTAATGAAGTAGCAGATAGTCACAGAGGTAAGAATACCCAACCCCTCTCTCCCATAGTTCAGAGTCATGTTCCCGAAATAAGAGAAATTCTGAAGCTTACATCTTCTTTTAATTTCAAGCATGAAGTTCAAAAGATCAGAATCCCTGTGCCATTAACCGAGTTGATTAAGCATGAAGGGTTCAAGAAGCGCTTCTCTGAGCTTTTACAGTCTGAGAGCTCATGCCTTCCCATAGACTCCATCAATTTGCAAGATGAAAAGCTTGCAGTTATTCTAGGTCCTATGGTAGAAGACAGGAATGACTCATCCCCTCCCTTCTACACTTCCCTGAACATCCATGACAAGGTACTGCACAACTGTTTGATGGATTTGGGGGCTTCTCATAACCTCATGCCCAAAATTGTCATGGAAGAGTTAGGGCTAGAAGTCACCCGAGCCTATCATGACCTCTATTACTTTGACTCCAGAAAGGTTCAATGTCTAGGAGTTATCAAAGACTTGGTCGTGACCTTGTTTCAGTTACCCATGAAAAGTGTGGTCATGGATATTGTAGTGGTTGATGTCCCCCCCCAAATTCGGTATGTTGTTATCAAGATCTTGGATAAAAAGACTGGGGGGAACATTGCAGATGGACCTAACCTATGCTACTATCCTGGTGTTTGGGGGAGAACATAGGAGGCTATATAGAGAAGCCCAGTTGGCCTATATAATCAGTGATGAAGCCAATCCTACCAACCATCCTATTTTTGCCTTAGACACTGATTTAGGTTCCATTTTACTCCAACTCACTCATGCTCCCGAGACTTCTCTTGAAATCAGAAAGCATCCCACCATTCCTCATGAGCTTCCTCCCTCCATCACCCCCATCTAGAAAATGTTTTTCGATGGAGCTTGTTCCAGGGAAGGCATTGGTGCTGGGGTGTTTTTTGTGTCTCCTTCTTAGGAAACCATGTCCCTGTCATAAAAGATGGAATTTGAAACCACCAACAATGTGGCAGAGTATGAAGCCCTTTTTCTAGGATTGAGAGCTGCAAGGGAAATGGGAATTCAGGAGGTAGCAGTGTTCAGATATGTAGAGTTGGTGGTCCAACAAATCATTAACGCTTATCAAGCTAAGCACCCTCGACTCAGAAATTACAGAAATGAAGTATGGGACCTAATTGACAATTTCTTCTCAGCCTTCAACATCTCTTTTATTCCAAGGGAGGATAATGTTGTGGCCGATTCTTTAGCTATTTCAGCTAGCCAGTTCAATATCCCTCAGACGCCTATGGCCAAATATGATGTTGAGACAAAATATAGGCCCTTTGTACCAGACAATGTCAAGCATTGGAAGGTATTCGAGGATGATCTAGAAATTGAGAAGTTTCTCCAATTTGTTGATGAATTTTCTACGTTGCACATTGACCAGGATCCTGATACAGAAGATAACCCTCACCCCGAGGTGTTTTTAAATAAAATTTCTAACCACCAGATTATTCAGCTGCCTAGCAATCACATTTCAAGGGGACTTATTCCTTTAGAAAGATTGTTTGATGGAAATGATGTGGCAGTAAATGGTAGAGTTGCAAATGAAGATGTTGACACAGTTGAGTGCAACATTGGCACACCGAAGGAGCCTAATTTTGTCAAGTTGTCAAGGATTTTAACCAGAGAACAGAGGGCCGAATACATCGAGCTATTGAGAGAGTTTGTTGATGTGTTTGCATGGACCTATGAAGACCTCAAGATGTATGACACATCTGTCATTGAACACAAGATCCCACTGAAGGAAGAGGCTAAGCCTTGCAGGCAGAAGCTAAGACAGATAAATCCCATGTTGCTGCCTGTCATGGAGAAAGAATTAAAGAAGTTGTTAGAGGCCCATATCATCGTCCCCCTGAGATATTCCGAATGGGTGGGCAATTTGGTCCCGGTAAGAAAGAAAAGTGGAGAAATCAGGCTTTGTGTCGATTTCAGGAACCTGAACAGGAGCTCAAAGAAAGACAATTATCCCCTACCCAACATGGAACACATATTACAGAGAGTAACCGGAGCATCTAGGATCTCCATGATCGATGGTTTCTCTGGCTATAATCAGATATCGGTCATGCCTGAGGATAGGGAAAAAACGACCTTTACCACTCCTTGGGGCACATTCATGTACGCCAAAA
This sequence comes from Picea mariana, assembly GCA_032191745.1. Classification (NCBI taxonomy): domain Eukaryota; kingdom Viridiplantae; phylum Streptophyta; class Pinopsida; order Pinales; family Pinaceae; genus Picea; species Picea mariana. Next base: position 121,868 of record JASDQU010502781.1, on the reverse strand, counting down.
TGCATTTTGGGTTAATGAATGCAGGAGCCACATTTCAGCGAGCCATGGACATAACCTTTATCGGAGAAAAAGATCAGTTTGTGGTGATCTATCTGGATGACATCACAGTCTTCTCGAGGTCCGACAAAGAGCACTATTGTCACTTGAGGAAAGTCTTCTCAAAATGTCGAAGATTCGGCCTTTCCCTAAACCCCAAGAAATCTTTGTTTGCTATGGAGGAGGGGAAGCTATTAGGCCATATAGTATTAGCAGAAGGAGTGAGGATTGATCCTAGCAGAGTGGAGGCAGTTCGGACCCTGTCGCTTCCCAGGTCGAAGAAGGAAGTTCAGGCCTTTTTGGGGAAGATTAATTTTCTGAGAAGATTCATCTCGAATTTCGCTGAGCTGGTGAAACACATCATAGCCATGCTCAAGAAGGGAAATGAAGTGAAATGAACCACTGAACCCAGGGAATATTTTGTCCAAATAAAAAAAGAATTGACTGAGGCACCAGTGCTGATCAGTCCTGACTATTCGAAAGATTTCCTAATTTTCTCTTTCGCCTCTTTTGATACAGTCGCAGTGGTGTTGTTGCAAAGAAATGAGGAAGGGTGAGAGCAACCCATTGCCTTCTTCAGCAAGGCATTAAGAGATGCAGAGGTCAGATATGAAATCATGGAGAAGCAGGCCTATGCCTTAGTGAAAGCTCTCAAATCTTTTAGAGTCTATGTCTTGCACTCAAAAGTGACCGCATTCATTCCCTCAGCCTCTGTGAAGGACATCCTAGTACAACCCAACATAGACGAGAGGAGAAGTAAATGGATAGCCAAGATCCTGGAATTTGACTTGGAAATAAGGCCTACCAAATTGATCAAAGGTGAAAGCTTAGCCAAGCTGCTGGCTGAAGCCAATTGCCAAGCTTTGGGGGTAAATTTCATGAACGAATGCTCAGGAATTCAGTGGGGTTAGCTGTCTGAAATAGACCCTCAAAGAGAGCCTCCATTGGCTTGATGTCCTTGGTATAAGGATGTCATATATTTTCTGCAGGAGTTGTGGCCCCCAGATGGCCTGCAAAGAAACAAAGCAAGAGCTCTGAAGCTCAGGGCAGTCAGGTACTGCCTTATTGATCAAATTTTATATTGGAAAGACCCCCTGGAGGTGCTTTTAAAATGCATGGATCCACAAGAGGCCAACAGGATCATGGTTGAATTTCACAGCGGTCTGTGTGGAGGGCATCATTCCTAGAAGACCACATCCCACAAAATTCTCAGAGCTGGGTACTACTGGCCCACCTTATTTGCTGATATCCATCAAAGAGTTAGAGCCTGTATCCCATGTCAAATATTTTCAGGAAAGCAGCAGCTCAAGTCTCTGCCTTTACAGCCTGTGGTTGTTTCGAGACCTTTCCAACAATGGGGCCTAGATTTTATTGGAGAAATCCACCCTACTTCTAGTGGGTAGCATAGATGGATCCTGACTGCCACAAACTTCTTTACCAAGTGGATTGAAGCTATCCTCACCAGGAGCGCTTCCCACAAGGTGATTATTGGATTCCTGGAAGACCTCATCACAAGGTTCGGCTGCCCAAGGAGGATTGTTACTGATAACACAGCCTCTTTCAAGGCTGAACTATTAGCCAAGTTCTATGAACAATTCGGGATCAATCTGATTCACTCCACATCATACTATCCCCAGGGCAATGGTTTAGCAGAATCCTCCAACAAAAGTCTAATAAGGATCATTAAAAGATTACTGGAGGACAACAAAAGGGCTTGGAACTCGAAGCTGAAATTTGCTCTATGGGCCGATCGGGTGACCACGAAGAGATCTATAGGCATCTCCCCTTTTCATTTAGTCTACGGAGAAGAAGTTGTTTTACCTTCTTAGCTGGCCATTCCCATAGCGAAATTCTTCCAGGATTATCAAGAAGAGCCCAATGATATGATCATAAGGATTCATCAACTGGTAGAAGTCCAGTAGGCCAGAGAGTAGGTAATGATCAGAATTCAGGACCATCAGCAAAGGATCAAGAAGGTTTTTGATAAGAAATCCAAGAAGGAAGAGTTTCGGATAGGAAACCTGGTGCTGAAGTGGGATGCCCCCAAGCAAGATAAAGGAAAGCACAGAAAATTTGAAGCCCTGTGGATCGGCCCCTTCAAAATCTCTGAAGTTTTCTCAAATAACATTTACAGGTTGCAGGATTTGGAGGGTGAAGAAGTTTTCAGCAACCTAGTAAATGGGCATTTCCTTAAAAAATGTTTTACCTGAGCCTTCTACGGCTCCTGTGTTTTGTGAATATTGATCTTTTTAGTTCTTTGTTTTTATTGTTTTTCTTGTTTTGACTTAGTAAATGAATCCATATCCCAACAGCAAGGCACTGAAGCTGCAAAATGACTCTTTAGAGCATCACAAGGACGAATCTATCCCCCATGGAGCCTAATGTTAGTAAGATTTCTCGTTCGAAGCACAAGAGCGATCAGGTCTACAAGTGGCGCGATGAGCGTCAAGCACAGCTCACAGAAAAATCCATTTTGGGCTTGAATCAAGCGAGCGAGCAGTCTGATTCCAATAGGCAGGATGCATCCAAAGGATCAGATCGATGGTTGGTGGGAAATCATGGTTAGAAAAGTGGCATCGAGGTTAGCGCAATGGATAGAACCCATATCATGTGCAGGAATGGAAGACAATCGTTCATCCCAAAGGGCACGTGGCACAAGATCTGGTCACGTCGGCTTTCCGGCAGTCGTGAGTTCAAAGGGTGAAGATTTTATGTCATTGTACACCTTGAAACCCCGAACCCTGAAGTGCAAATAGCACCTAAAGTTGGGCCCACAGTATCGAGGGGCAGTCTCAACCGTCCATCTAAAATGAACACCTGGCGCACGATTAGGCTCCCCGCCTTCTCTCTCATCGCGATTTCGAAGCGCAAGAAGCTGCTCCCTCATATCCCCGATGCGCGAAGCAGTGAGAGAGTCCAGGACTTGGGGCCCACAGCATCATCGGGTGAGTTCAGAGCCGTCAGATCTAGGGGGACACGCATCACAAACTCAATCCATCTCGACAATTCGTTCATCGCGATTTCAAGAAGCATGGATCAGCCCCTTCATATCCGCGAACGTCGAAAGCACCTTTGGGGGTAAGCACAGGGTCATAGCCTGTGGTCGCTTGGGAGACAAAGAGAGTTGTGCAAGAGGAGCCAAAGGCACCGAGTTCAGTCACAGAGGAAATCATCGCGATCTCTAGGCGCCATCGGATCTGATCTCAATCTTGTGTCTCGCTTGGAGTAAATGAAGGCACGAACAGGTGGTTGAAACCTCATTTCATTCATTAAGTGTGAGGTATGGAGGGTCTGGAAAGTGGTCTTCTCGAAGGGGTCCTGTGTAATAATTTTTCCAAGGAAGCCATGTCGAAGTCTTTGAAGAGACAGAGAAGTTTGCACACACTAGTTTGGCACTTAATGGCTCAGCTACCCTCCCTACAGGAGCCATGCGCAGTTAAGATGGCGCGTGAAAAAGGATTCCAGTACGAGTTTGATTGAAAAGACACCTAGCCCTGGGTGACTGGGCATGCCTCTGTTAGGCGAATTCTCCTGAGTATATAGGCTCAGTTTTTGTATTTTGTAAGGATCGATGGTAGAGAAAATATCCCAATTGTAAATTTTTAACAGATATCCTAGCTCTGGTTATGCATCTGTATGTAAGATTTCTTGTTTAATTTCAGACAGTCTTTCTTTTCCCGTCTAAGTTTTCATCTTATACTAAGAGAGTTCGTGATCGACTGATTCGCATGAATTATGGAAATTATGTCTGAAGTTATCACTGTCTGAAGTTATCTAAGACCTCACTTTCCCATGCATGCCTAGCCTAGTTTTGGAGTTGGAACCGCATCATTTGAGTTAACCTCCATTTGATCACCCCATTAAGCAAATCGTGACATAAACTAATGGGCGTCAGGCTCTGCTCCTGCTGCAATCTAGGGGTGACTTCCGATGCTAACACCTTCATCGAGAGGTTTTTTGTCTGGGCTAGCCGTAATTTTGTTGCATCCTCTCTCGCTCTAGAATGAATCTCTTACACAATGCTTACCTAAAGTTTAGACAACGCCTTTGTTGGAATCTTGGCCAACGCCACGTCTAACGTCTCGGTTTCCTTTAGGGATTTTTACGATGTTTCTTCATCAAGTAAAATAATATCAAGCGTGATGATGAAATTGGCACTCACTTGCGCTGCAAATTGTACTATTTCAGGCTCCAGCACTCTTTCTTGAGCATTCCTGGGTGTTTGTTTTGGTGCCTATGTTGCCTCGATCCTTATATGCTCCAAAGAAGTTTTTACCTCTTGCACCTGATCTACAATTGAAGCCATGTTCTTCTCCTCATTCTCCCACACCTCAGCTAGTCTCTCCTTGACTGTTGTCACCACTAAATCCACATCATCCGGGGTTAGTGATATATGGCTTTGTGGCTTATGAAGCTTTGTCTTCTTTCGGCCACCACTGGCTTTCTCCCCTGGCCACTTCTCCGGAGTGGTTGATGGCTTAGGACTAATGGGCCTCTTAGTATCTCCAGAAATGGTTGGATCTATTTCTTCTACCTCAGGAATCTCCTGGGTTCCTACCCCTTTTTCTTCCTCCTCAAGGATATTTTGTGTCCCTGTGCTTTTTTCTTCCACGTGCACTTCTTCTATTGAATGTATTGGTCATTTTTATGTGCGTGGTGGATCTTGTGTAGAGCCCCTTGGTGGTCTATTCTGCTTTCGCAGTTTCTTGTTTTATGGGGTGCTTCCCCCCTCTTGACCTTGCACACTCCTCTTTTTGGTTCCTGCCCCATTGGTGCCTATTTGGTTCGTTGGGGCTGGTATTCCCTATGTCTAATTTTGTGAGCTTGGTACTGCGTTTGGAATCTCCGATACCTTCCATTCTTTGAGCCACTCCTAGACCTCTCTCTGGATTTCTTCTGTTTTCTCGCAATAGTAGATTTGTAGCCATTCCTTGGCTTTGTCTCTCTTTGCTTACATCCATAAGATATGGTGCATTTCCCTGAAGTTAGAAACCTGTCCAAACTCCTAGAAAATTTGTGGTGTAATGTGCCATGTATCTGCAATGAGGTCTTGCATTTATGTGAAATACCTCGCAAATATGTTTTTGTTTGTATTCTTTCTCTTGGGGTTTGCGCTCTTGTGTAATGATATGTATCTTGTTGTGCCACATTTCCCTAGTCTCTCCAAGTACTTGTTGTAAACTGGTTCCTTCCAACCAATGAGGCCAATGAGGATGAGTAACCACGAGTAGTGAAACTTAAAGCCCCAATATTGTGTGTCCTTACACTCCTCTAAGAATGAGTTTAAGAGGTATGGGGTCCATCTCATTGAGCCCCCCTTTTCACACTACACGGTGGTGACTACCACATGGGTTGATACTTCCTCTTTACGACACTTACATATTAGTTTTCATCCGAGGAGTTTGGTGGAAAACCTTGTCACAGGATCGTTGATGTCATTGATCTTGATTCCCTTGTTACTGTGCTCCACACCATACTTGGCCTTGATCTCATCTGAGATGGCCTTAGCTCTGGTCTTATCCTTCAAGTATTGTTTTGGATTTCCCCCATCTATGGATAGCCCCGTGATTGTTGCGATGAGGTCCACAGTGATAGGCACCAACTGTAACACACCCACTAAACTAAATCAACTTTTTCTGGTCCTCTGTCATATTCGAACCCCTAAATAACCATGGAGGCCCAGCGTAAGCTGGCTCCATCTCTTTCCTTCTCCGTTCCCACACGATTGAGGGTTATATTCACTGTTCCATTTGAATGCAACGTCCTTTATATTTCACGCTTCGGTGCTACAGAAAGACCCAAGCATTCTATTCTGCAACCGCCGAACCCTGACAGGGCTAGCGAGCGACCAATAGGGATGAATCCCTACAGGGTCAGCGAATGGCCCATAGGAACAAACCTCAACATGGGTAGAGAATCCACCAATGGGAACAAGCCCCATCGCACGGTTAGATGTAATACAGGTGGTGAGAGGAAACCGCGACACGGTGGATGTCACGACAGGGAAGGGGTCCCACTTCACACGCCAC
>JASDQU010502781.1:81811-95145 GCA_032191745.1 Picea mariana | reverse complement strand
AAGTTGACCTCTGTAAGTTTGAATCTTTGTTGCCTTGAATTTTGCGTCTCCTTCATAAAAATTTTAAATTTTGTACCAAATCTCCTTTGCGGATATGCAATGCATAACTTTGACATATATCGAATCAACCGGACCATTCGAATAGCATTTTTGGCTTTCGAATTATTTAGACTGAATTTCCTTCCATTTTCATCTGTTAGAGGAATGGTAGGTTCTTTATATCCATCTACTATTTATTTCCAAACCTAAAATCCATGTGCTTGTACATATGTTTTCATCCTTTTTCTCCATTGTAACACACCCATGGTGGGGTGTAAAAATTATGCTCTTCTTAAGAGAATCAATACGCTCATACAAGGTCTCTATTCCATTCTTCTCTTCCAGATATTTCTATCCACGGTCTCCATGCTCCAAACTGAGCACAGAGATGGAAAATATCCTCTCCCAAGTTATTTGGGTTCTTCCACTCTTCTCTACTTGCATATGACCATGGGATATGACCAGACGCCAAAACAACAGGTGCCAAGACAACCACCACATGAATCCTCCGGAGTGGAATATCTCTTAAGTTTTCAATCCAATGTTGCCTGTCCTCAAGGATTTTGATGGTCCTGATTCACTTCGGGACTTCGAAGTTCAGGAGTCATGGACTTTCACACAACCTTTCCTCCTGAAGTACTCCATACCTAGAGTTCTAGATCAAGTGCCACACGTCCGTTTTAAATCAACGACTCAGGTTCTTTTCGAGACTTTGACATTTGGGAGCTTCGGACGTTGATATAGCCTTTCTTCCCGAAATGTTTTCTTCTGGAGTTAAGGATCGTGCACCATGCATCTTTCTCGATCAAAAGTCCTAGTTTACTTCGGGACTTCAGCATTCGGGATTTTTGAACATTCCAACTATCTGTTCTCCTAAAGTACTTTCTTCCAGAATCAACGATCGTGCACCACATGTCCTTCTCGTTTGACGGTGGGGATCAACTTCGGGTGACCCTCTACTCTGCATTTATTTCTCCTTGCTTCCTAAGTATGCGATATGTTAACACATGTCTCTCATAGATCAACATTTATGAATCACTTCGGCTATAAAGGCTTCGGGAGTTTCGAACACTCCAACGCCTTTCTCCTCCTAATTAATCCATACTCTGAGTTATAGATCAAGCACCATGCATCTTTCCTGATTGATGAATGTGATTTACTTCGAGACTTTGACATTTAGGAGTCCTTAACTCACGTGACCACACTTTCCTTCGAAGTGGCAATCTTATGAAATGGAATATATGTTGACACCTGTCCTTAGCATTTGGATGGATCAGATGAACTCCAACTCTTCGACCTTCAAAATTTTTGGTCCAAAACATCCCCTTCTCTCCCAAGTGACTTCACCCAAATTCAATGATCTCTCGACACGTGTATCCCACAAATTGACGACGGTGAATCGCTTAGTCTCTTCAGGCTTCGAGAGGTTCAACCTCTCCACACTCATTTTCTCCCAGAGTAATTTCACATGAAGTCAATGGATTTTTGTGACGTATCCTCTCTCTCATATCGACAATACAGACAGACTTCGTCACTCCGTGGATTTCCAAAGGAACTCACGACTAACTACCTCTTAATACCCCAGTGTGTGCCACTTCGATTGGTACACTTGGCATCATTGTCAATAAACACATGGGTCCCCATGTACTCTCGATGTAATTCCCACATTCCCTCGATTGAATGGTCGAAAGGGGTGCCGAAGGATCCATAGATCCATGGTGCACATTACTTCGTTCTTCGATACTTTTGGCATTACTAAGCCTCTATTCTCCCAAAGCAGCTAACGCTGAATTGACCACCTCATAGATCTAATGGTCGGGATGCTCCCCAACATCCTCATATCCAAGGCCCAGATTACCTTCAGGACTTCGAGACTTCGGGGATTTTACCTCCCTTTTGACGAACTCACTCAATTCATCGAACTTGCAAAGTCCGAAGGAATCAAGGGTTAACTCTCGCGCTCTTTACCATATCCAATGGTCACAACAGACCTTGGATCTTCTCGAATAGATATCATTCGTTCGTCTTCCAACAAAAGTAACCTCCCCTTTTGATACTTCAATCTCTCTATTCTTCCTGAGCTTTGTTAGCTCTGAAAGGCTTAAGAGCTTTGCACTCTTTCTCTTGAACTTAACACTTAGAAGAATTATTTCGCGCACCCCTTGCACTCATTCATCAACTCTAGAACTTAATAGGTTCTTGGCCTCTTCCCACCTTGCAGAGAGCTTGTGCATATGTGCACTACCTCTCCTAATATTAACAAACTCCTTCCTCTAGGAGACCCAGAATGACTGGGAGTGTCGACATGCACACGTGAAACTATGCCCAAGATCGACGAACTCACAGTTCATTTATTTTAACTTGAGCCACCACAGGGCTCAGGAATTTATGTGTACAAGCCAGATAATTCCTCACTTTCTTAAATACATAATCAGGCATAATTAAAGGGATATAGTATAACCATTAAGAAAATATTCACATCCTTGAAACATTCATATGATATCCAAATTTAATTTCCAATTACAATTCAATTACACAGGATATGAGAATACTTACCTATTAGAAGTGGAAACCAACTAACTGATTGTGGGTGTGCGCCTTTCCACCCAAACATAGGCTCAGAGGCATTCATCCTTAGAACTTTGGCCACCCACGTGCCAAGCCATGATATCACTAGGGAACTATGACGTCTCTCAAAGACCTTCTCTCTGTCACAGTATCCTTGCGAGGTTTAACAGATGCTTCCTCAGCATCAAGCTCACGTTCGGGTCCTTCAGGTCGTGTTCTCTGCACTTTCTTTTGGTTCACGCATCTCCTTTCAATATTCCGCTCTTGTCTAGTGTCTCTTATCTTGTTGTCCCTCTTCCTTACCGTATCTATGTATGTATCTTACCTTCCTTCTTTTGGAAGGTTTCTGACCTATCCTATTCCTTATTTCAAAAGGAAGCCCAGGTCTGCAGGTCTCTTTGGTACTTCGGGATGACAACCCATGTTTCATTCATGAGGGTGGTTGATTATTCAACCACCAATCCTTTTCTTCATTAATTGATTATTTCCACTAGATATATCATGGCTCGTACTTCAAGCCTTCACCCCCCAATAGTCAATTATGGGAAATTTAACAATAATACATTTACATCATCTGCATGCCTTAGCATGGTAATCCTATTTTATGATTAATTACAAGATGGGGGAACAATGGTGTTACAATCCCCTCCCCATTAAAAAGAAACATTGTCCTCGGTGTTCTTTCTCAATAACACTTGTTATGAATTCTTCATCCAGATGCTTCAAAAATCACGATCCTCTTTCATGGCCAGGTCCTCTCTAGATTCTTGGCCTTCATCACCTATCTTCAATAAATTCTTGGACAAAAAGCACATTAATCACAACTTTTTGTGAAAACATCTTATTGTTGTTCAAAATTCAAGAGGAAAAATTCATAATCTAGCACAATACTTATTTGTGCAGTTTATGGGTTTTCATCCACATGGTTGTCTTGTTATTCAGGCTCATTGTTTTTCCCAGACATACCCATTGTGTGCATGATCCCAATCAATAGTTTACAAGAACTCTCAGAGTCTCCTATTCCTTTCAGTCACTCACCCTCCAGGACCAGGCTTAGGCATCCCCTTCTCTACTATACAGTTCATTGGTGATCCATCTTTCCTTGCCAAGGATCTCTCACACAGGAAGAATTTTGGAGCCTTCATCGAGCCTTATAGTCGAGGTGTCCCTCAAACTTTCTCTGTCGAGGCGTCCCTCCAACTTGTGTTACCCCAACTCAACATATTCCAGGTGATCATGACTCACTATGGGGTTCTCATGTCTCAACAGTGGCCTCTTTAATTCTTTTCAGCTTGACAGCCTTCATCTTTCCTTTCTAGACAGATCTTTTTGTTTCACCTGTAACACAGGCATACTAAAATTATGAGACATCATCATAAATTTCAAATTCAGATTTTTTATTTTTATTTATTTTATTGCAAATATGTCACCCACAAATTTTCCAATTCCATTTTTATTTTCATATCTATTCATCACAGAGACAAATCCATCATTCATGGGACTTTGCTTTCCATAGCAGTTTGTCTCAACAGGCAATTTTGGTCTTCTTTATGGGCTTACAACACTGCCATATCCAAGACCCTTTTCTCCCTGCAATTCATTCTTTACACAGCCAAACAAATTGTTAGTCTCTCATGCATCCATGTATGTATGTATATGTGTGTGTGTGTGTGTGTGTGTGTGTGTGTGTGTATTCAAAACCATGCATACTAACAGTTCTTCACATCTATATAAACATGAAAAGGGGATATCATTCCTTGCCTATGCCTCATTTCAACATACCAAACCTTTCAAAATGTAATTCAACATTTCAAAGGATTTTAACAAATGTGCCCATGTTCATGGCCTCATTCATACTCAATTCACTCTTGCATTGATTTCAAGTTTGTCACACTTTATAGCAGGTTCTTGGCCATGGTGTGTTTGAATTTAACCAACGTCTTCACCATATGGCTTGTTCATTTTCATTCACTCTTACAGTAGGACCATGCTTCCTTCTATAGGCCAATCACGATCCCAAATCAGTACACATGAAACTTAAAAGTTTCACATGAATTCCTTTAATCATTCTTTCTTTATTAATAACCAGGGTGCCAACACTCATGGCCACCCAAATTTGTTTTCCTTCAATGCTTATATAATGTAAGTAAAACATTGGAAGGTCCTCCTTCTTTGTTGAAAAATCCATTGTCTTCCATCTTATGCAACATGCATTCCATGCAACGTGATAACTATGAGCACCTTTATTCCCATAGAACCGGTCCCCGTGACCATAGTCTAACGTAGAGTGCTAAAATATACCTTCCTTGACTAGCCTGGATGAACTCCATTTTCTCTCCATGTGATCGAGAGATGTGACCTTAGCTTTATTATTTTTAGGTGCTACCCTTTCAGCTCCTGTGTCTGGGTGCTATGATCCTAGTTAAACCCCTTGTCTGCAATTGGATGGTGAAGATCTATCTTCCCCTAGATCCAACAGTGGCAAGGGATTGTGGAACATCAACTAGCTCGTGGTTTAATTCTCCTTCTGATCTTTGCAATGGATATGGGCCGTCTAATCTACCATCAGATCCCAAACTCAAAACAACACTATATTGAATTTAAATTACGGGTACAGGCCTCAATGTTAACCCGTGTGCATATGCAATCTCCACAATGATCATGGTTCGTTGATCTTATCCCTAGATCAATTATATCCACACGATTCCAATCATAAAAATTCTGGCATAGAAGTATTTGACCAATAATTTGGACTGAGAGCTTGATTTGCCAAATCCAACCACATAACCTGTTGGCACAGGGGTAGACCAGGGGTTCAATGCTTACAACAGCACACCAATAAAACCCTAACTTCTGGCCCTTTCTGCAACACCTGCGAAGCAGATGAAGTCTCACTCGAGGTAGAGGCAGGGGTGGTTGCGAGACACATGTGTTTGTAACCTTAGCTAGGACATAGATATGAGATTATACAACTTACTAGAGCACTTAGCACCATTAGTTTCTCAAGATACATTCAATAACCACTTCGCTTATAAGATAGAGCTTCACATCATTCACTCTAATCTATAGTATTCTATCACTTAGCAACAATAATCTATATCAAACCCAGTAAAACAACACTAAGCATCATCACACATATCAGATCTAACATTCATACACGTCTAGGAGCACAAAGCATAAGAAGATCTTCCTACAAATATCAAAGCACTTATAGAAGAAGAAGTAAACACATTGAATCAAGGCACAAAGTATCACACACAGATTTACATGGTTCACCCCCACCCTAGTGCCACGTCCACCAACTCTTCTTCTTTATTATCTCGGTCAAGCAGTTACAACATAGAGCCTCAACAATCCTTACTCCGCACAGGAAAGAATATCTGTGCAACTTGCTAGATCCTTCTTCCTTGCACTTCAGAACAAAGCCTTTCACAACCTCCTACAACAAGTCTCTTACAATCATGCACAGATAATTTACAATCCACATCCGATCACACAGATCTAATTACTAGCACTAAGCCATCGAATCTCTTCTACCTTGCCTAGACATCTATTTTTACATACAAAAGTGGGCCTAAGCGTGGGTAAACCCATGGGCCAACATCCCAATCCCATTAGATTATCCCAAAAGCCCAAAAAGGACCCAAAGTGGGTTGAGATCCCATTATCTCTGCTTTGTCTTGTGTGCTTCCTTCGATAGGGTGTTGACGTCCCAAAATAGTCAAATATGACCAAGTATCTCCCACAACTTGGTCAAGGGCCAACAGGCCCCCAACACTCACATGTGACTCGTCCTAAGTCACTCCGGTGTGATCAATTCTGCTTCGAATGTCTCGATCTTGGCTTGAGCTGCTTCGACCTACTATATTTCAACTACTTCTTGCTCGATGAACTCCTAGATGAGTGCGACATTCACAGGCCTTTCTAGGTGTTGTTGTGTTGAATTCACGACCTATTCCAGCTCTGTTCCTCAGTTCTTGATCTTTATAAATAGATGACATGCCTTATCCTGCAAAGGTTGAAGTTGTTGTGTTACTTCCATTACCTTGCTCTGGAGTATATGGATCTGCTACTGTGTTATGCACTGCTCGGAAGACCATTTCATTTTCTCTATGGGTGATAGGGCCTTCAGCTGCACCTATATCTTTTCGGCTTCATGCTTCGCCTCCTAGAGATGTGACTCCAATTTTTGCAATTCAGGATTCTCAGTTAGGTTCTCATGTATCTGTGCACTTCTGTTACTTAATTGTTTGCATTCCTCAGTGAGTGCTTTAATCCTTTCTACTATGCTTCAGGTAGTGATTTCTCATTGGTTGCGTTCTTCTTGCGGGGTACTTGGTATGGTCTGAAGCTCCAATTCCATGACTCTTTGTTGAAGTTGTTGAATAACTTCAGCAAGCTTCATCACTTGGCATTATAAGGGTTCTTCTGCTTTCTTCTCTAATCCGGTCACAGAGCAAAATTCTCTGTTGATTGCTTCTTCAATCTCGATCTACTTCATGAGTAGCTACTCATTTTCTTTTTTGATCTTCACTCTGTCTTCTTCCAATTTTTCTTAGAGAGCATCCCTCTCTTGTTGCGTAGCTTGGCACTGCTCAATGATTTCCTCCTGTGCTTGCTTTAAGGCCTGGGTGGCTTGCGTGGTTTCTTCCTGTGGTTTTCAAAGGTGTGCTTCAACTATGGCAGCAATCTTGCAGAGTTGAACTGGTTCATCTCCCTCTTCTATTGTTCCTTCTGGCAGGGGTGCAGTGGAGACTGCACGGATAGACCGAAGTTCCTATTGCATTCCTTGGAGCTCGCTCTCAATTCTATTGTACATTTCCTCTTGCTTGGCTTCCTTCTTTTCTATTATTTCTTCTATAGCTTCGTTCATATTGGCGAGGAGGAAACTGAAGTCATCTGGGGTGAGCGTGATATTCATCTTGGTTACAGGGGTTCTAGGCTTCTTCTGGGACGAAGGTTTTATAGGTGAAACCTTCCTTTCATTCGACGAGTCCTCTTCATCTTCTGGACTCTGTTCGAATTCTTCATCATTACATTCTTTCTTGAGTGTAATGTATGTTTTCCTTACATATATGTTGTTTATATCCTGTATTTCCTCATCCTTCTTCGTCTTCATTATTTTCTTCATCTTACTGGACCCAGGTGTATCCTGCATAGCTTCTGAGCTATCAATGTCCGACAATTTTGTGGGGTCTGTCGACCATTCCTTGGTGATTTCCTCCAGGTCTTCTTTTGTCGGCTTATAATAAGACTGTAACTTCTCTTTGTTCTCATCAGTGCATGTTGTTATGTAAATGAAGTGGCAGTCCACATTGAACTTCATTAAGGGCTTGAACCTATAGAGGGTCTTTAGAGTTATCCGAGGCTCGAAATGGATGGCGTGTTTCAACTGATTGTAGTAGGCATGGAATACGGCATTGGATTTCCATTGTTTTCTCATATAATTTGAGTACCATAAGGTACTAAACTTCACGGCTAAGGTCTCAAAACTATCGAGGTCCAGGAAGGTTTCATATTCCGGTATATCCCATGCAACGAAAGATATAAGTATCAAGATCCATCTAAAATTAAATTCATTCCCTTGATCCTGGGCCTCTCTGCAGTCGTTCTCTAGTTGGTTCACTAGGTACTTCACCTAGTTCATCTGTAGTCCCTCTGCGCACTTTCTTGCGAGGTCAACTACAAAGTCGGATACCTGCGTGGGTCGATTCTTGTGAATGATCTTCCCTGCAATCAGCTGACATGCAAGGTACACTGCACCACTCTAAATAGAGGCTACCTTGTAGCCTTGTGCTCCTTTCTCAACATCGACATAAGCTTCTTTGATCTTCTGAGAAAGAGTGCAGTCTGTGGTCTTTCCAGGATAATAGTCATGGGGATCAGGGCCTTGCATGCTAATACCTGTGATCCTATTGATCAGTGTTGGATCAACTGTGATGCAGCAGTTCAACCATAGGTATCCTCTGTGGTATATCGCTAGGATTATCTTAACACAAGCATTGAATTCTTGGTGATGTCCAAAATGTGGGATCTTCATGACGTTCAATAGAGTGGATTGCTTAAGGTTCATGGTTCATTGTTGAGGAAAGATCTTCAAGTTCTTTCCCTTGGTTCTAGTTAGGTACTTGTATTGGGCAAGTGTGTTCTAGACTTTATGATCTCCCAGATTGAAATCACTGAAATTCAATGATGTAATCTTGTCTTGATCTATGAGGACTGTGCGTACCCCTTTCGACAAGTACGCGGTGACTAGAGTGTACTAGAAGTCTCTAGGCACATTGTCTTTGTTGATTGCACCACTCAGAGGTGGTATGTAAGCAGGTAGGATGGATGGAACCAACCTCGCATTGGCCATATCATCTTTATGTTTGGTTTTGTGTTCTGCTTTGGCTCGAGATGTTCCTGCTCGAGCAGTCGACGGGGATGCTTGCATTCCTCTCATCGATGATGCCTGTAAACCTGTAGACAACCCTCGTTCTGACATGAATCTTTCAGTTCTGAGGCTAGCAAGTACCTCTCTTGCATATTCTTTGGTTGTGTTAAATTCGTTGGACATACACACTCGGAAAGAAAATTTATCCGGGGTTCACAATGATCTTAGATATTGTACTAGGATGACCAACCAGATTGCAATGACCATTGTATATAACTACTATTCTGCAGGCTTCTCATTATCAGTTGGAAAAAGTGTTCTTCATGCATGGCGCGACAAACTAAGTAAGAAATTTGGCAACAGTCTACTTGCAATGGGCATGAAGCTTCCATTAACATTGATCTGTCCGTTATGGTGCACTCCAACGGTCTAGTGATGATCCTTTAATGATTTTATGTCTGTTTGGGGAGGAATTCGAATGGGTATATCGTTCGAATGACTATATCTCTTTGTCACGACAAAGTTCCATAGGTGTTTGTTTTGATATCTCGACAAAGCTCCCATTCTGCAAGTTTTCTTTTTGTGATGTTCTATCTGGAATCTCCTACAACTTTTCAATCTTTGCCTTATTCTTACTTACCTTTCTAGCTTTCTTTCCAGTGAGCTTCGTCTCGGTATTTATTTTCCCATTCTAGCTCTTGTTTTCCTTGGATATAGTTACTTCGCACTGTTGAGGTTATTTCTTAGGGTTCAGGTATAACATCTCTTCTTTATCTGAGATAGAAACTTTAGGCTTCTGTGAGTCCTCTAGTGTTTGGATAACTTTGACATATCGGTTCCTAGTGTGATATAGCTTCGATCTGTTCTCCTATTCTTCAATCAACTACGCGATCCTTCTGGTCATGAAGTCTTTTAACTCTTGTCTCTGATGTTCTAAAACTTTTTCTTCTTCCTTCTTTCTAGCTTGATCTCTTTCAATCCAAGGATTTCCAAGTAACATAGTAAACGAGGCGTTGTCCTCAATAAATTTGACCATCTCAAATTCTTCTTATGTTGAAGTTTCATTAGCATTCATGGATATCTGAATGAGCCCTCCACATAGGTTCACTAGTTTCCCTCTAAATAACCCTATTCCACTCAGTGAAAGGGTCATAACAGTCCTCCCTATAGCTTCCCAATTTCTTTCTGTCATAATATTCACCTGTGTTTCCTCATCTAGAACACAGTCAATGTCTAAGTCTCCTATTCTTACCTCAATGCATTCTTTCTTGTTAAAGACCTCTGATAATATAATATGGCAGTGGTAATTCAAGGTGTCTTGTATCTATAGTAACATCTTGTCTGATTCTCTCTGGGGTTCTGTTATTTCTGGATCTGCCTTAGGGTTTTCTTCTTTTAGATTCATGCCTTCAATTTTAGCAATCATTCTAGGGAAATCTAATACTTCGTGGTCCAAATATTTGCAACAGAGAGAACTAGGTCTTCCACCAGGGAATTCCTTAGCAAGATGTCTCGTTCTTATGCAATTGTAATAGAGGGTTAATTCTCTCTTTCTTTTAAATAATCCCCAACCTCTTTTGTACAACCTACTAGGGTTATGGTAGATAGCTTGCAAAAATTTCTTTCGAGGATCCTGCATCCGCTTGTTAGTCCAGACATTCTTTCTATGCATAGGTATAACATATCTATCAGATCTATTTATATCAAACTTTCTTTCATCTATCAGAGCCCTAGTTTCCAATCTAGGACAGAATCTATAAACATACCTAGATCCATACTCTAGAAACAAAAATTTTCACTTATTTTACTTTTGCAGAGCACAATGCTTCTAGATCTAAAAAATTTTGACTATTCTTACCTCTATCAGAGCACAAAGCTTACAGATCTTACCTCTTTTATGCAGATATGACCTTTCTTTCTAGGCACAAAGCTTCACTGGTTAAGTAGAACACTGTGCACTAGGGAAACAGATCTACGCACATAGCTTTCACGGTTTCTAGATTGAATCTTTGCATAAAGATTTTCTTTCTCAATTCCCAACAATCACAGTTCCAATCCCGGCAACAGAACCATTTTTTGGCACAGGGGCACACCCGGGGTTCAATGCTTACAACAACGCACCAAAAAAACCCTAACTATCGGCCCTTTCGACAACACCTATGAAGTAGATGAAGTCTCACCCGAGGTAGAGGCAGGGGTGGTTTTGGGACTCAGGTGTCTATAACCTTAGCTGGGACATAGATCTGTGATTATACAACTTACTAGAGAACTTAGCACTGTTAGTTTCTCAAGATACATTCAATAACCACTTCACTTATAAGCCATAGCTTTACAACATTCACTCTAATCTATAGTATTCTAGCACTTAGCAATAGTAAGCTAGATCAAACCTAGTAAATCATCACTAAGAATATTCTTACATATCAGATCTAACATTCATACACATCTAGGAGCACAAAGCATAAGAAGATCTTCTTACAAATATCAAAGCACTTAGCAGAAGAAGAAGTAAACACATTGAATCAAAGCACAAAGAATCACACATAAATTTATGTGGTTCACCCCCACCCTGGGGCTACATCCACCAACTCTTCTTCTTTATTATCTCGGTCAAGCAGTTACAACACAGAGCCTCAACAATCCTTACTCCGCACAGGAAATAATATCTGCGCAGCTCGCTAGATCCTTCTTCCTTGCGCTTCATCACAAAACCTTTCACAACCTCCTACAACAACTTTCACTTAGCTCTGCAAGTCTCTTACAATCATGCATAGAGAATTTACAATCCACATCCAGTCACGCAAATCTAATTACTAGCACTAAGCCATCGACTCTCTTCTACCTTGCCTAGACATCTATTTATACATACAAAAGTGGGCCTAAGCGTGGGTAAACCCATGGGCCGACATCCCAATCCCATTACATTATCCCAAAAACCAATAAAGGACCCAAAGTGGCCTGAGATCCCTTGATCTCTGCTTCGTCTTGCGCGCTTCCTTCGATAGGGCGTCGAAGTCCCAAAATAGTCAAATATGACCAAGTATCTCCCACAACTTGGTTAAGGGCCAACCGAACCCAATCATGGTATGATTTTACGTGACATTAACGCATGGGTTCCTTGTATTTCTACCCACCGATAGTTCAGAGATCAATGGTTCATAGTGATTGCAGAATTCCCAATGTGTTTGCTCTTTATTAGAGAGTTCAATATTTGTAATTTGAAAATGTGCTCGCCCAACTCTTTTAATAGTGGTTGTTGATCATCCACCCTGACGAAATCAATGGTGTAGGTTAATTGCGGGTCGTGAACTAGCATGCCCGTTAATTTCGCCTTTGCTCTCCGCAATGAATATGGGTCGTCTGATCTACGATCGAACCCCAAACTAAAAAAAAAACTATATTGAATTTAAATTATAGGCATAGGCTCCATCGTTAACCCATGTGCCTATTCGATCTCTACAATGAATACGGGTCGTCGATCTTATCGAACGACTAGCATTTTATCTATTAACTCTAGTGGATATTGAAGTCCATCTGATGAATGAGATCAGTTTCCTTCTAATGAATGACTCACCTTCATCTCCTCTGTCAGGTTCTTGATTAACCTGAATCCATCAGGGTTTTCTTCTTGATCCATACCCTACCTGGGTATCCACGACATACACCTACCTTTCAAAATTCCATGCATAACATCAGACAATAAAATCTCTCAAAAAGGATTCTTACCCAATCTTTTCATACATGTTCTTGGTTGTTAGCACCCTCATTCTAATTTTTTTACCTCATTAGCAGTGCTTTAGGGGGATTCTTATAGTCTCGTCAACAATATTTTGACCGCAGCCTTCCCATGTTCATCCTTTGCTTGAGGTTTCCCATCATTGGTAACTGTCTTCCTCAATAGTTCCAATTCCATTCTATACACAACATGCGTCATTAGTTGTAATATCAATTAAAATGCATCATACATTCAAATCCATAAAACATCTTCAAAATTTCCTAGCATATCTTTATGCACTTCATCACATTATCCTCAAAGGATTTCATGAATGCAATACAGACAGTTCTCAATTGTTTCTATAGTAATACAATCATCATCACTATGGCGTCAAAACATTTACTTTTATTAGTAAATCAACCTTCTCATTCCAAAGGAAACATAACAAATATAAATAAAGGAGTTAGGGGATCTCCCCTTCCTCCAATTATTTCTACATCACCTGGGACTTTTCATCCCAACTAAGTTATCTCTAAAGGCCTCACTGGATTTTCTTAATATGGCTTCAACCAATCTTATTTAATCAAACATGCTCATTTATTCATTCATTAGTATTCTATTCATTACATGATGCTT
>JASDQU010502781.1:63820-81711 GCA_032191745.1 Picea mariana | reverse complement strand
TGTAGGCTTAGAACCCTAGCTTACTAGTCCGTAGGGTAAAAACACCCAACAACAGTGACTTCTTTTGTTGAGTGACCTAGAGAGAAGAATGGGTTTTCATTGTATCTTTTTTCCCTTCATCAACCAACTAGGTCCTAGAACACCTCCCTTGGAGTGAGGTTTTCCTCCTCCTAAAGAGAAAGATGTACTCCATTGGGGTGACAGTGATAGGGTTTCCTCTGTGTTACGTGAATTTAGGCTTAATTTCCTTTAGTATTGGGAAAGTATAGATTGTGCGATAACATTTTTGGCGACGTTGTCAGGGACATCGAGTCAAATTTCCTCGAATGACACTTTTTCAGTAAACCTTTATCCAAAGCCTTTGCTTCACAAAGATTACCTAGCGAGTCCACTGAGGGTGATTCCCTCTTTTCTATTTGATGATCCCTAAAAGGATTATTTGGTGACTCCACTAATGGAAAATCCAACCATGTCTTCTCAATCGGACCCAAGTAATTTTAAACCCTTAGATATTAGTGAAATTCTAGGTTACCCTCGACAAATGCCTCTAAGATATGAAAATTGGCTCTCTAGATTCACTAGTAATGATGGATTTAGGGCCGAAGATCACATGGATAATTTTTTGTCTTTATTTCAACTCCACCCTATTACTGATGATGTTGAATATTTGGCAATGAAACATTTCTCTACCACTCTTCATGGAAATGTTAGGAAATGGTATGATGATCTCCCTGATGCTAGCATCACATATTTGGACTAGTTAGAAGAAACCTTTCTTCAGAAATGGGGTATTAAATTAGAATATATCCACATGCTAACAAAAATACTTGAGTACATGAAACAAACTAAGAATGATACTATCAAGGAATTCCATACCAGGTTTGAGAATTTGCTACAACAAATTCCTAGAAGCCATCGTCCTGAAGACAACTACCTCATTTACTTATATACCAATGCACTCTTAGTGCAATTAGGGTTTATCCTCAATGAAAAAGGGCCAAGAAAAATCCAAGAATCTTATCACATGGATATACAAATCGAGGTAAATATCTCCTTGTTAAAGGGAGAACACCTATTTACTCCAGAAATCAATGTTGATAACACCAAAGATACTCCAGATACTCTTAGTCTGGAGAGATCAGTTTCCCTTGAGATCTTTGTTAGTAAATTCTAAGAAAGAAGGGAACAAGTCATCAACCAACAAGAGGTTTAGGAGAGGGATCCTAATGAAGGTTTCCAATCCCATGAGGAAGAGAAATAATTTACTCGTGCTTCTACCAAGGATAATGAAGACCTGGTTGAAGAGAGAGAGCCTAAAGATATCAAACATGATGATGAAGTATTAATGTGTGTTCCTCCCTCTAATGAATCCATTTGCAATCCTAGTCCTCCTACACAAAAATAAGAGGATGAGTTTAGTCACTTTCCTTTTCAGGTTTTTGATGATACCCTATTATATGATTCAAAAGGTGAAGAAGAAAGGGAATCCTTGGACAAGATAGACCCTCTATATTATGAAGCTAAATATGTAGGGGAAATTCATGAGGATGAAGAATTGATGCTTGCTCTTTCATTTGATGAAATCATCCAAGTCTTCGATGCTTCTTCACAACAAGAAGTGAATACGGTAAGTTATTTCCCTTTTCAAGATTTTGAAGATGCTTTATTTTGTGATTTGGAAAGTGAATAACAGTTAGGGGATCCCTTGGATGTTTTAAGCCCTTCGTGTTATGATAAAAGTAATGACATGGTTGATAATATTGATGAGTTCATACACGTTGGGAAACATAAAAGGGATGTGATTGGGTATTATGGGGATCCCATTTACGACATTGAGGGTCATTTCCAAATGTTTCCTTACAACTATTATATGAGGTTACAACTAATTTTGACATTTCGAAACAAGGAGATGATGTAGTTATAGACGTTTTCCAAGCACTCAAGGGTGACCTAGTTCTAGGTTCTCCTGATGATTTTCTAGCATACCTTGATGATTTTGATGAGTATTCCTTTGAGCACTTGGATTTATTCCATGAAGAATATTATCAACCAGCGTTGTGCTCATATCTTGATAAGGGTGAGGACATTGTTTTCCTGAAGCGGGGTACTTGTGACAATTTTTTCCATCCTCCTTTGATTACTTTACCTTGCTATGTCACTAAGGGTGCAGTTGGGAAACATGTCCCTTGTCTTAATTTTTCTCCAGGGAAAAGCCTTCTTTTAGAATTCAAGGGTAGGTTGAATTCCCTAAGAATAATTTTTTTATCTCGATATTCCAGCCTTCCCCTGAGAAGTTGTTAGTCATCCTCTAGGTTCTTGCTAGTCCCTTCCCAGGCCTCAGGATGTGATGACATCTTAGGTATCCAACCTTCATACTCTTTGAGTCAGTCTTTTGAGACTTTGATTTTTCACGATCCTTTTTTGAGATGGATTGAGCACTTTCCTAGAAGTGTAACTTGGCACAATTTTTTCCCTCCCTCCCACCTCCATGAGCTAGACTTTATGACTTTCTATGATATCATGCATGCTCTAACTCATGTTATTTTTGTGTTTGACTTGTCATTGTTTTGGTTTATGATGAAGCACAAAGGCAGGTATTATGAGGTATTTCTAGGATGGTTTCATTGGTTATATGACTACACCTAGCATTCAACCAACAGGTAAGTAGAGCTAGGTAAGATTTTTCATCCATTGTATATACCATTTGCATATCATGTTAGCATAAGTTGCAGTTACATTTTTCATATTGTATAGATTCATTATGTATATATGTGTGTTCACAATCATATGCTAGACCAGAGATGCTCTTATTTGTTTATTATATCATATATGAATGAGGCATGATA
The DNA here is from genome assembly GCA_032191745.1 of Picea mariana. NCBI lineage: Eukaryota > Viridiplantae > Streptophyta > Pinopsida > Pinales > Pinaceae > Picea > Picea mariana. The sequence goes on along the minus strand of JASDQU010502781.1, from coordinate 78,865 downwards.
TCACCACCCTAGGGATTACTGATATATTTTGTTGAGATTTAGCAGGAAAGGTCACACCAGAGATGTTGAGGTTCTCATGCACTCTACTGTGAGCACATGTCCCTAAGTTGGAGCCAAAGTTTATCCCCTGGCCTAGGGATGACTAAGGAGATCATGTCTCAAGGCCCACGGGTCCTAGACATGGAGTACCGAGAGACAGATGACTTGAGGATGGCCCAGAAGGACCCCTCTTTTCTTTAGTGCAGTCCACTTATCACCAGCAGCAGTATCCATCACACTAGCTTGGTCCTGAAGTAGCGGTCAGTCTTTCTCCATGATTTAATGAGTTTGGGTATCATGGTATGTATCACTCTAATTTTTGAAGCATTTGAATATGGTGTATTAAATCCTTCTTCATTTCATGATGTTTTCTTGGAAATTATGCTCTTTCCCTTGTTCATACCTGGAAGGGTGACATGGTTCCCTAGTAAGTTGATTTCCCTTTAGGATGGGTTGCTACTAGGTGGATCTATGAAAATTCATTGTCCATTCCCTCCATACTTACCACTTTCCATATTTATTCCTTTCATATCCCCTATCCTTGTTTAAGAATTGGGATTGGATACACTAGGAAGGGTTGTACCTTACCTCGTGGGAAGAAGGGGCTAAAGGCCTAGAGGGTAAAAGTAGTTGGTAAGTGTTAAAAGCCAATGTTGAAACCTTTAATATGATTCTCTTAGGGATACCCGAGAAAGCAGTGAAAAGCTTCTCAGTAAGAAAATGAGACCCATAAGATAACATAAACACTCAAGGTACTAGTTGATGGATAGGAGATCTCATCACGAGCTGGCCTATTATGACCACGGGCATGTAGCAGTATGACACTACCACCTGTCTGGTCACCAAGCCAAGGCAGTGGCTCTTGGTGGCATAGCGAAGAGAAAGGGGGTCTCATCACAAGACAACCTTCTCATTTCCGTGAAATGTTTGTGGATAACGTTGTTACCTCTGGTCATCAAGATAGGACAATAGCCCTCAACTATTTCCTTGAAGCATAAGAGAAAAAGATATAAAAAAATAAAGCTAAGAGTAAAAGGCAATGAATGGGATAGGAAACAATTGCATTTATGACAAGGTGCAACTCACCCTCTACAAAGGCACCCACGGGTAAGAATTTACATTTCCTTGTTATTACATGCACCCCATGCCCAACTATTTACCCCATGCCACCTCATACACTTACATGACTTAGACTAGATCCCACCTAGGAAACACCCCAAACTTAAGAAATGTTATCCCAATAGGACACCTTGAGACCTTTTCCAAACCTAACTTGTCAAATTGTATAACGTCTTTGAGCATTTGTCTGGTTTAAGGGGCGTTTGGTGCACATGTTTGGGTAATTTAATTATTGGATTTGATTTACATTCTATGATCCATGTGACTTATGAACCCCTGGAGGGCGTACTTGTTATTTTTGCAGGACCTTGCTTAGTGGATAGGTACACATGAGGGAATGATTAGCTCGTACCTTCATGGGGGCTTAAATCTCACAGATGGATGTTGAAACCATAGTTAGGGTTAAGAAGAGATTGAAAAATTACACTGGGAGAAAGAAGGATGTTTCCTTTGGAGGCACCCTGGTAGACCTATACCCAGGGGATGTTTATTTTCCCACATGGATGTTATCCCTTGAGGGCCCTGGACATCACCATGATGTCCCTAGATGTCATCCAAAGCTAGGGATTCATCTTGGATGGCATTTATGAGGCATTGGCACATATGGGCAGGGTTTCAGGCATTTGGAGGCCCAACTTTTCACCTTCCCTACCCGATGTTCCATACTTGGGGCTCAACGTCGCCCTATAGGGGCATGAAGTCACCCCTGGAGTGATTTTTAGATGCAAATTAATTTTATTTTTTCCAAATTTAATTTGCGTAAAAATCTGGCGAGGTCGGCCCAGTAATTATGAACTAAAATTAATTTTAGGTTAAATTTTGTATGAATAAGCAGAAAGTGACATTCATTTTCATAACAAATTGTCCTTGGATACAAGAGGTTTGAAATTTACGCCCTATTAGGTTTATTGGCTGAAATTGTGAGGTGCCACTCTCGTTTAAGGCTGATTTTTACAACTTGGATCAATTTTGGAAGTTTTATGGTGATATTGCATGGTATTCTCATGATTATTCTTGGTGCAAGTAAGTGAAATCTTCATTTTGTCATGTATTGAATGGTTTAGTGTATGGTTTTATTTTCTCATACAAGACTATGAAATGTCATGGTGTATTTAATGCTTGAAGTAAGAAAATTAAGTTGCTACTTTCTTACTTTTTTATTTTCCAATATTTTCATTGAATTGATCTAGTAACTAGTGAAACCCTAGAGCCCTAACTTGCTATCACTCTAAGGGTTTGGACTTAGTTATTGTTGCATAAGTTTTACTCCACAAAAAGGCTAAGTAGATCAAGGCACTAGGGCCTAGAATTGCCTACACCCTAGCATCTTTTCTCTTGAGGTCAAAGCCTAGGAGGACTTAAGTTACTACTTCTCCTATGATTTTTCCCTCTTAGACTTTTTTGCATCATCATCATTAATTTGCAGCCTTGGAAGAATCCGTCTTTCTTGACTCCATTACCCTTGAAGGAACTAGTCTTCTTCTCTTACATCTTGACAAGAGTCAACTCAAACTCCTTCACTTCATACTCAAACTCTTTCACTTCATACTTTACTAATCTGCTAACCTAGTCTAGAAATACTAACATATACTTTGGTTTTGTCATAATCACTACTACAACTATCACTTTGCAGCTTATATTGGCCTACTAACCATCTAGGTCATCCCAGAATTTGTATAAGGCAGTACTATCAATAAGTGTTAAAGTGTATGTTTAATTTCCTTTTTAGAGTGCAAATTCTGAAGCTATTATTGTTGCCATAGTTGTTGTTACAACCATTTTTACAGCCCTTAATAGCCCTAAAATCATCCATAAAACCATCAGGTGTTTGTACTAAACAAACTACAATCATTGGATATTGAAGTAGTGTCTTATTGCTTTATTATATTACTTTTCTGAAGTGATTTCATTGTTGTAATCGTCATCAATTAATTTTGTTATAAATGTTTGGACAGCCATTTAAGTCATTCATTGACTTGTATTTGTCTTGAAAAGTGTGAGTGAAAAACCATTCTCAAGTTTGCAAGGTCGTTGCATATATTCCTTGTCATCATAACTTGCATCTTCCAAGATACATTGCTACTACTGTGATCTCACTTTCATTGTACAGTAACTTGTTCAGGAAGCACATAATTTTCTTAAGAAGTCATTGATTATAACTATTGCTACTAATGTTTGATGTTTCATTGGTAAAGGGTAGGTACAAGCCCATTTTCATTTTCCCTTGTCCCTTTCAACTTCACCAAAGTGACTTCTTCTACGGAGTGACCTAGAGAGACGGGTGGATTTTCACCATATATTGTTTCCCTTCATCAACCAACTAGGTCCGGGGATGTCTCCCTTGGAGTGAGGTTTTCCTCCTCATAAAGAGAAAGAGGTACCTTATTGGAGTAACAGTGATAGGGTTACCTCCATGTTACGTCATTGTGGGCCTACTTTTCTTTAGGCTTGGAAAAGTATAGATTGTGCGATAACAAGTAGTGCATTAGTTTCTCTATGTTGTATTATGTAGATAGTTTATTGTAGAATCCCTAATTGATTAAGTGGGAGGATTTTTTTTTTAGACAGCTTTTTCATGCATTAGATCATTGTCTCTCCATTTTTTCTGGGATGAGATTCTTCCCACTCGCATCTTATTTGTATACAATATTTTTTGAGAGGGTTCATGCCACTCGACCAGTGATACCCTGCTTTCCTTCTAGGCCTATGTTTGATGCGTGTATGCCCGTGTGGAGGAAGTTGATTCCCAAGAGGGGCCAGACCAAGTTTCTCATCACTTTGGTGGGAAGGGTAGTATTTAATTTATTGTCTAGCAAGGACGATAGTGTCCTTGATCTTGTATAGTACCCGTACATGGGGATAGATTGGAGAGGATGTCCAAACATCATATTTATAGTGGAGGAGCTACCAAATGAGAGAGGTAATATTATCATTATGTTTTTATCAATCTATTTGTATATTTTTATGTCTTATTTAATGCACATGTAATTTATTGTAACATTTTGTTTCAATTATCTTATAATTACTATCTATTGGTTTGCAGGTATTGGCACATATGATGGGGATGCACCTCCCCAACATGAGGATGAGGTGATGGAGGAGGAATAGGAGAACCCTCTAGTAGTAAAGAGACCCCACATGCCATGCAAGACATATAAGAGAGTCTGGCTAGAGGTGGTGGATGAGCTATGCCATGTCATGACTAGTCACAGAGTGGTACCTATACCCCCTAGAGATATATTATGAGTAGAGGCTCTCTATACTACATGGAGGAATTTTCCTCGTGAAGTAACAATCTTGATGCGTCATATTGTTGGTGTCGCCAACCTCATAGATACATTTAGGGTTGGTGCTCATGATCCCCACTACACCTATCTCATCAGCAGAGCCATCCACATCCTCTAGTCCACCACATGGTCCTCCTTTTCTTCCTTATTCTCCACCACATGATTAGTTTTAGAATATATCCATCCTCCATCCATGTTTGATCCTCCTCCTCCTCCTCCTCCTCCTCCTCCTCCTATCTCACCTCCACATGTGTCTGAACCTGCATCCACATGTGATCCTCCTCCTCTTTCTCCTCCTCCTCATGCTTCCCCTTCAAATGTGTCTAAACCTATATCCACATATGATCCCCCTCCTCCCCCTCCTCCTCTTCCTCCACATGTGTCACAAAATTTTGATGCTTTGGACACTATGATCGCATCGGGTATTGTTTATGCACATCTTCATGATATTGATATAGAGACACTTGATAGTGCACTTAGGTCGACATTTGTTTATGAGATAGTTGTTCTTGATAGAGGCTCAAAATTTGGTAGTAGAGACACTAATGCACTTTGCTATAATGGTGGATCTAGCTAGTATTGGTATTGAATCACACTTATACTGATCATTTTATATTTGACTAGAGATCTATATATGACATGTTTACTACAGATTTTGTTGAGATGTATGTTTGACATGTGTATTCATATGTATATCTCTCATGTATATTATGTTTTTCATATAATGTTGTGGTTGTTGTTGTTGTTTGATTTATAAAACGTAATATGAATATGCTAATGATGAACATTTTTAATGATTTATTTGTTTTAAGTGAAATTTGATATGTATCACTCATTTAAATTTATAGTTTCCATATAATGTTTAAATTTATTTGTATGAAAGCATTTAATTTGGATTGTGATTGCAAAAAGTTATAACCATTAATGTCATATAAATTTTAATTGTTGTTCAAGGTGAATTGTTTGTTGTCCAACAAGATACAATATGTTGATTAAATGTGTTTAGAAACAAAAATACTTAAATATGATAAGTGAAATGATTGTGATTTGAATATTTATGTATTTTTCATATATTATAATAATAACATTATAATTAGATAATTATTCACTAATAATAATGTTGATGATGTAATAACAATGTTATTTTTTTAGTTTTTATTATTCAAATATTAGAAGACAAAGTTATAATATAATTGATTACTAAAATCGCTCTGATTATATCTTATTAATATTTAGTTTTTCCAAAGATTTTATTAATTTATATTATCCAATTATTATAATATATAAAATATATTCAGTTAAATTTAAAATAATAAATATAGAGAATAATAATGCATTTTGATCTATACACTTTCAATGAAATGGTTTCACAATGTTTTACTCTAATACAAACTTTATGAATTTTTTATCAAAAAATAATATCGCCCAACATTTCATAATTAGTATTTTAAGAATTAGTAAAATTGAGAAAGGATTCTATACTTTTAAGTAATATGGATCATTAAAATATTCCTTAGTTATGACTAGGCTCTAGAAAAATACTCTTTTACAATTTCGATGTTCTTCCTACAATGACACTTATTTCAAGGAGAATGCAAAAATAATTATTAGTATAAGTTTATATGATTAAAAAACTAAAGGATGGAGTGGAATAGGTGAAGCTCATGATAGTTAAGGTGGAGGATGTCATCAAAGTCGGTAATTCCAAGTACACCACAAGTATTGCAGATGTTGCACCAAGTTATTTTTTTGGAATTGTCCTTAGAAGTTCCATCAAAGCAAGTATATATTTTTTTGAATTTTGATTTTCTCAAACAATAAAAATTTTGAGATTTGAATATTTTTTAATATATTCATTTTTTGTTAAATAAAATATAATTTAAAATAAATATTTACTATTGTACGCCACCAAATTTATGATATCTCAATTAATTCTTAGTGATTCAAAGGTTAACCAAAACATATTTTAATACAATACAACATAAATTTTATACAATAAACTATTAACATGGAAATGAAAATATATCAAAACCAAATCTTATATGTGTACGTCTATTTAATGTATTTTCACTATGGTGGTTGTAAATGGTTGTTAACTTTTCATATCCAACATAATTATAAAATGAAGGAAAAAAAAAACATAATTTTCTATAACGTCCCCGGCCATCAACCTCTGCCGAGTAACGCTACCCAATTTAACTGTATCTTTACTTTTCTGCTTTGATATGCATATATATGTATATTCAATCTAGTTCAATTTAAACAGACATAAACACTATGCTCATACACTTATTCATGCAGACGCAACATTAACATATACATGCAATATATATAACCAATATTGTTAACATTATAACTTAGATACTAGATACACAACATTCAATGAACAAAGAATGGGTAATTATCTTTTAATTGAAGTAAACCAACTTCATGCAGACCTTCCATGAACCTCCTAGTCTTAGACCACGTTGTTCATTACTCTCAGCAATGGGTCACCCCCGAGCTGGGACTAAACTCCATCAGGAAAGGGATTCCTAGGCTAGGAAGGGACAACAGGAAGTTGCACAATACACTAGGAAGGATTTCTTCCAAGGAGCCACTTACACCCATAGCTCACAGACTCTCACTCCCCACATGCTTGTTCCACCCCAGGAGTGTACACCTTCATTGTCACACATTCCATCGCCTGCTACACCTCCCTAGATTAGGAATTCCCATAGCTCTGTAGTTGCTACTGGACTTCCTCCAGGAGAGCTCACTTCCTCAGCACACTCTCTCACCTAGAGAGTGTGGCTCACAGGCCTGATAGCCTACTTATTCTATCCACACTCTCTCACCTGGGAGAGTTACCCACAGGTCTAACAACCTACCTCTTCAAACCATCTCTTGGTCAACCAAGTAACCACAGTAGAAAACTTGGGTAAAGCAAGGGACAACTCAGTAATTTACACAGGTTCACGATGGTAAAGGGTTCAACAATGGAGGAATTGGTCGAATGCATGCCTTCTCAATGCGTGAGTGAATCCGAGAAACGAATGGCTAACTAGACTAAATGTTGAGAGAGAACTTGTGAGGAAAGATGGCCAGAATGGTTCATGAACCCCCAACAATGGTGGAAAATCCCACATAAATCTGCATGCGTTTTGGATGACACTTGGCTCTCTAGGAGCACGCTCCTCACCAATTGGAACCCGTTCCTCTCCCCAAAGGAACTTAGGACAGTTGAGATTATTTCCCCAAACTTTAGTAATTTAAGGAAATATATTATAATATTCCCTTGGGTTAAGCCCTTGTTGGCACAGGGGCAGACCCAAGGTTCAACGCTTCAACAATGCACCAACAAAACCTGAACTACCAGCCCTTTCAGAAACACTTGTGAAGCAGATGAAGTCTTACCCGAGGTACAGGCAGGGGCGGTTGCAGGACTCAGATGTTTACAACCAATATGGGACATAGATCTGTGATTATAACACTTAATGGAGCACTTAGCCAATAGCATGCATTAGTTCTTAAACCTTATCCACATCGCAGGTTAAACCCTTATTATAGATCAGTGCAGTAATAATCAAGATTAAGCACATCTAATCATTTATCACATAGCATCAGCTCAGGTCTAACATTCATCATACAAAAGAACTAAGCATCCATAGATCTATCTATCATACATCCAGATCCATGCACTAAGTAGATAAATACATAAACAATATGACCAACATTGCACAAAGCACATCAACACAGGATATACGTGGTTCACCCCAATGTGGGGCTACGTCCACCAACTATTCTTCTTACTTATTAGTCTTCAAGCCTCTTACATTCCTCGGCTCCTCTGCACAAAGCCACAAATCTCAGCTTCACACTTGGACAGGTGATCTGCGCATAGCGCACTAGATCCACCTTCCTCAAAACCAAGTCAAGGCACAGAGCCAACTCCTCAATAGTAGAAAGCCTTACATACATCGTCTGTGCACAAATCAACTTACATTCTCTTGCACTAGACCAATTATAAGTCTTTGCACATAGCTAACACTTACACTTAGCCACTTCTTACATCACTTAGCTATCTATTTATACATTACAAAAAGGCATAAACATGGGTAAACCCATGGGCTAACATCCCATATATGTTACATAAACCCTAAAAGCCAAAAAATCACTCAAAACAAGCGAGATCCTGTGATATCCTCTTCGCCTGGGTGCTCCATCTTCGACCAGCCTGTCGAAGTCCCAAAAATGGTCAAACATGACCAATGTTCTCTCAAAACTTGGTCGAGGGCCAACATCCCTCAATCTTAGCCCCTTTTCCTAGTCTCTCATCCCCCCTCCCTTACCTATCCTAGTGGAGCTTAGTCCCCCATACTCTTTCTTCGTGGTCGGTTTACATGCAACGATGTTGTTTATATTAATAATATGAATATTTACATGTACAAAACATGTTCCTAGCCTTTAACATCTAGGCTCTCCGACCTAATATACACATAATCCTACCATCTTATAAATACTTGGCTCATCAACCTACAAAACTTGTTACATTCATAATTATAATCGGGGATCAGCCTTGGGATATTACAATCCCCTCCCCTCATTTTTTCACTGACCTTTGTGCAACTCATTTACACAACATCAACAAGATTTTCAAAATATTCAAAACGATGTGGGTATTCTTCCCACATAGTGTCTTTGTGTTCCCATGTTGCATCCTTAGGACCATACCAAGTCCACTGGACCTTTACAATCCCTATGGTTCGATTCTGGAGCTCTTGCTTTTCCGGTCCAGTATGTAAATTGGATGCACTTGAAAAGTGCCTTCTTGCTCCACCTGAATCACATTCCAATCAATCGCATGATTAGCATCAAGTATATATTTCTTGAGAAATGAGACATGAAATGCGTTATGAACATTCATGCATGCAGGAAATGCAAGCATATAAGCTAATGGTCCAATCCTTTCTAAAATTTCAAATGGTCCACAATATCTGGCTACCAACTTGGAACAGTTTCCCAGCTTCAGGTAACTTCTATTGGCTTTCACCTTCAAGAAAACACGATCACCCACTTTAAATTCCTTGTGAGTTATGTTCTTGTCAGCATATCTTTTCTTCCTATCTTCAGTAGCCTTCAAATTCTGTTTAATATTCAACATTTTCTCTTCCATTTCCTTGAGAAAATCTAGCCCAAACACTACCCTATCAGTTGGGTTGTCCCAGCTTACTGGGGTGTTTCACTTTCTGCCATAAAGTGCTTCAAACGGGCTCATCTTCAGTGATGCTTGATACCCATTGTTATAGAAAAATTCTACAAAGTGTATATAATCTTCCCATTTAGATGGTGTGTCCATCACATACATCCTTAACATATCTTCTATCACTTGGTTTACTCTTTTTGTTTGTCCATCAGACTTAGGATGATAAGTTGTCTTGAAGTTTAGATTTGTTCTAAACCCTTTGAATAACTCCTTCCAAAACTTTGAGGTAAACTTTAGGTCTCTGTCAAACACAATTGTCTTGGGTATACCATGAAAGCGTGCCACTTCCCTCATATAAATATCAACAACATTAGTTGTCATGTGATTAGTCCTCAATGGAATAAAATGGGAATCCTTCGTAATATTGTCCACCACCACCATGATTGCATCATGTTGCTTGCTTGTTCTAGGCAATCCTGTGATGAAATCCATTGTCACCACTTCCCACTTATACTCAGGGATGGGTAATGGTTGTAGCAACCCAATTGGTTGTCTACGCTCAGCTTTGACCCTTTAACACTCCATACATATGGCGATGTACCCTGCAATTTATTTCTTCATGCCTGGCCAATAGTAATGGCTCTTGACCGTTGCCACTATTTTCTGATATCTAGGGTGACTAGCATAGGACACATTATGCATCTCTTTCAAAATTGCACTCCTCAATTCAGGAGAATTGGGTACATAAATTTGGTTTATGTACAAGATAATTCCATCAATTCCCAATTCATAATCTTCATCTTTCTGTTGCATTTTACCTTGTTGCAATTTTGTTACCAATTCCATGTACTGCAAATCAGATTTTGCAGTCTCAAAAATTATGCCTTTAAGTTCTATCTGATACATGCTAATGGTTGTAGCATACAGTTCATGCACTCTCTTGCTGAGTTCATCAACCACCTTGTTCTCCTTTCCTTTGATGTGCTTGATATCAAAGTCATACTAACAGAGGAATTCCAACCATCTACTATGCTTAGCATTCAAAGTTGGTTGATCAAAAAAATATTTCAAACTGTTATGGTCTGTCCTCAACTCAAACCTATTTCCCATGAGATAGTGCCTCCACTTCTTCAAGGCGTTCACTATGGCTTCCAACTCTAAATCATGAGTGGCATAGAAACTTTCATGATTTTTCAATTTTTTGGACTCGAAACATATCACAAATTCATTCTAACTAAGGACTCCTCCAAGTCCTTCTTTGCATGCATCTATGCAAATCACAAATTCTTCATTCATATTTGCAATCCTCATAATTGGAGCAGTGGTTAACAGTTGCTTTAATTGCTGAAAGATTCTTTCACATTCTTTTTCCATTGAAACTTCTTCCCCTTCCTTTGAAAGGAAGTGATGGGATGAGCTATTCTCGAAAACCCTGCAATAGACCTTCTGTAGAAGCTAGCTAGACCCATGAAGGATTTGAATTCTATCACATTCTTGGGTGTTGTCCACCCTTTAATGGCCTTAATATTTTCAGGGTCCACTGCTATCCCTTCTTCAAATATGATATGCCCCAAATAGTGAATTATGTTTTGATAAAATGAACACTTTCTCAATTTGGGATATAGTTGATGCTCTCTTAGAACTTGCAACACCATCCTCAAGTGATGTTCGTGCTCTTCTTTTGTCTTGGAATATACAAGGATGTCATCCAAAAATACAATGACAAACTTGTCTAAATATTCTTGGAACACACCATTCATTAAGCACATGAAAACAGTCGGTGCATTTGATAACCCAAATGGCACCACTGTGAACTCATAATGACCATACCTTGTCCTAAAGGCGGTCTTGATGATGTATTCATATTTGATCCTTACCTGATGGTATATTGACCTGAGATCCATCTTTGAAAATATCCTTGCATCCTTCAATTGATCGAAGAGATCATCAATCTTTGGTAGAGGATACATGTTCTTTCTAGTCACTTTGTTCAACTGTCTAAAATTGATGCACAATATCAATGTCCCATATTTCTTCCTCATGAACAAGACTGGGGAACCCCAAGTTGACACACTTGGGCATTCTTCAGAAACTCTTCAAGCTGCATTTGAAACTCCTTCATCTCTGGTGTACTCATTCTGTAAAGAGTCTTTGATACTGGAGCTACTCGAGGCATTAACTTTATAGAGAAATCAATATCTCTCTTTGGGGGTAGTCCTAGTACCTCCTTGAACCCATCTTCAAAATATTCCAAGACTACATGATCCTCCAGATTTGGCACCTTATCCTCAGATGCTTCCTCCATATGGGCTGTAAATATTTGACATCCCTTGCTATAACACTTCTTTAGTTGCATTGATGAGATTTCCTGGACAGTAACTGCTGGGAATTCCTTGGAATGCTCTCTGATTCTATTCCTTAACCAGGCAAGTGACTTCATTTTTATGGAAGTCTAATATGGCATGGTGTTGGTCCAACCAATCCATACAAATTAGGTAAACATATGATCCCAAAGGAAAGATGTTAAAATCTTCCTTGGTACTCAGTCCATTCATGCCCACTGTTGGCCCTTGAACAAGTTTTGAGAATCCTTGGTTAGGTTTGACCTATTTTTGGGACTTCGACAGGCTATCGAAGGTGAAGTGCAAGACGAAGCAGATATCATGGGATCGCGGCCCCTTTTAGGGCCCTTTTTGGGATTTGGGATTATGTAACGGGTATGGGAATGTCGGCCCATGGGTTTACCCATGTTTAGACCCATTTTGTAATGTATAAATAAGTAGCTAGGTGATGTAAGAAGAGGCAAGTGTGCTAAGTGATAAAGTTTGATCTATGGTATCGAAGGACTGTAAGAGCTCTGTGTGTGATTGATGCATGAGCATCACTTCAACTCAGCATAAGTGCCAGCCAACCAGCACATCCAGCACACATTCATGAAAGGGAGAGGCATAGCCCTCTCATTTTTCAAAATTTGAATTTTGAATTTAATGTTGTAAGTTTGATAGAGACCAGATCATGCCTTTGTACATTTAGTGGTTGAGGTTTCCTTTAATGGTTACCTGCAGCTAAGTCTAGATCAGTCAGGTCTGTAACTTCCTTTTGTGTAATGTATCCATAGGAGTAGGAGTCGCTCTGAGATAGCGATAGCACAGAGGCAATGGATGAGGATAAGCTCAAGAGAGCCCTCTTTTGTAAGGAGTCTCTCGAGGAGTAGAGAGAAGAGGGAGAATAGGAGGATTCTCAGGTAGAGAGATCTCGAGGGAGAGAACTGAGACTCTGTAGCAGTCCAGTTTTTGTAAAAAAAACACATTTTGTATAGACATTTAGAGATTAATACAAAGAGAAGTTGTTCCTGTCCATTTATTGTCTATGTGTGTTTATGCATTTGAATGTCACTTGTATGATGTAGATACAGGTTATAGACAGATTTTACTATCTATTTGTGAGTTTGTCGGTTTCTATCTGGGTTCTTTAGGCCGTGCAAGGAGTGCACAATAGAACATCGGAATTTTTGTAGCCAGCGCAAGGAGTGTGCATCTGAGCTCTACAGAGTCAGAAGAACATGCAAGGAATGCACACCAGAAAGATTCACAGACTCAAGGAGGAGCCTCAAGGTTGTTGAACACCTTGGAGGATGAGTTGTGCAGGGGAAGGCATAGAGAAAAGAGACAGAATCTGTGGAGATTTTGTAGAAGCTCTGTCAAATGGGCATTGAGTGAGTGCATAGAGTGCACTAGAGAACTCTATCTCAGGTTCTGAGAAGAAGGAGAAGTGTCATAGGAAAGATGCTCACAAAGTTGCAGAATACATTGTTGGCTCAGCAAGGAGTGCTTAAGGAGGAGGCTACCAAGAGGGCACCAAGTTTCCCTTTGAAGGAAAAGACGAGGATTGAGACCCTTAGAGATTGAGCAAGTTTGAGAAGATCAGGAGGAATAGCATTCCTATAATGCAGGTGAGACCCAAAGAAATTGAGCTTGCAGAGGGAGCAAAGGTCGAGGCCTTTGAAAAATTGAAAGTCTTCCAAGTCTGGAAGGAGGTGAGAAAGCTCGGGAGGGAGCTACAATAGTTTTTGGATCAACGATAGAAGGTTGGATTTGGACCATCAAATTTATGTCCAAACAGAAGAAGGAGGGTGCCAACTCATTGGTCAGAAGTCCTTGAGAAGCAAAGGCAGATGGTCAGAATCCTCTATGGAGAACTCGCGAACTCGCGAGGAGCGTAGGATCAAAGGAAGCTACAAGGTGGTTAGAGGTGGACGAACTCATCACCTTAGGATCCAGGATCAATGTGAACCATTTATCACACTTTGCGTAAGCCATTGGATCATTTCATGAATTCGGGAATCGTGAGTTTGGAGTGCATGCCAAATCCTTATTTGCTCCAAGTCCCGAATCATGAAAGAGATTAACAAGGGTATAATCGGACGGTAAGGCGCTTCCAGGAAGAAGTGTTGAAATCCCATGGACCATCGGATCTGGAAGATCTACGAGGAGGTTAAGGCTGAGCATCTTTTAGTGTTCAGGAGCTTAGGAGGAGTAGTGACCATTGGATGAGAAGCAACAGAAGCCATTGATTCCCCTTTGGAGTGTAATTTCGACATTTCGGCATTTCGGGGTTTGGCATTTCGACAATTCCGATGACAAAGGAGCGGGATGCTTGCATCGCGATTTCCCAAATCATGAAACCCTTAAAGCATTTGGAGGAATAGCACTAGGTCACAGGACCGGGTCACATGGAGAAGGTTTAAGAGAGGAGCCAAGGAGCCGTTAAGCCCTTTTCGAGTTTCGTCATTTCGAAAGACAGAGAACAGGGGAACCCTTGCATCATAATTCCTTGAATCACAAAACCATGAAAGAACGAATGCCAAGACATTTTGGCAACTGGGGATTCGAAAGACAAAGGAGCGGGACCCTTGCATCGCGATTCCCTGAATCGCGAAACCCTGAAAGAAAAAACGCCAAGACATTTTGGCATTTCAGAAACCAGGGATTCAAAAGACAAAGGAGCGGGACCCTTTCATCGCAATTCCTCGAATTATGAAACCCCAAAAGAACCAGGGTCGTTAGATCAAGAAAGGCTCAGAGCCGTCAATCTTGTAGTAGATACGATTTCGTACTTTCGGCAACCGAAAGTTGGAGGGACAAGGAGTTGACCCCTCCACATCGCTGAAAAGAAAAAACTCAGGGAGTCAGTTGGATGTTAGCCACTGGTCATAGGGTAGAGGTCATATGAGTCAGGAGTGAAGGTAGGAGCTAGTGGGAGCTAGGCTCTATTTCAGGGTTCGACAATTCAAAGGACAAGGAGCCTGGGAGAGCTCGCATGCAGGAGTCCTGAAACCCTGAAACGTGAAAGGAGTGTCGTTTAAGCCTTGGGTCATAGCCCGAGGTCACCAGATAAGAAGGGGCTAGTTGGAAA
>JASDQU010502781.1:39406-63353 GCA_032191745.1 Picea mariana | reverse complement strand
ATAGATAGCCAGGAAAGTTATAGGAGGACATGGAGATGCTCTCATATGTAGAGTGATCCATACATTTGCTAGGAGGATAGACAGAAGGTAGAGATGGCTATTGAAGGTCATGAGCGTGGTGGAAGAGGATACCACCAGCAAATGAATAAAGTAGAGATTGACAAGGAACTCGCTGGGATAAGAGCGAGAATGGAACAGTTGACATTGAAGATGTAGCAGGAGGAAAAAGTACACTGGAGGTATGAATGGCCTCTGAACAGGAAATCCAAATGGACTGTTCAAAAGTTGTTGGCCAAGAAACAACAACAAGAGTTGAGGAAGTGGCTGAGGTATGTTTAAAGCCTCAGTGACACAGAGCTGGTTTGCATCTGTGAGCTAGAAGTCGGAGAAACCCTCAGTGATGAGGAAGAGGGATCAATTTCATATCTCATAAATTGCCAAGAGGGAAGGGATGAATTTTTGAATTGCCAAGTGGGAAATGAAATAATATCATTGGAGGATTGCATAGACTATCAGGAGGATAGCCATGGAAATTCATATTGCTAGGTGGGAAATGGTATGAGATTAACAAAGGATCTCATAAACTTCCAGGTGGGCAGAAGTGGACTTTCAAGTTGCCAGGTGAGCAATGGAAAGAGATCAGTGGAAGGTCTCGCATACTGCCAAGGGGGAAGTGGTGAAATTTTAGATTGCCAAGTGGGCAATGAGATGGGATCAAATGATCTCATAGACTGCCATGTGGGTAGCAGAAAATTCCCAAATTGCCAGGAGGGCAAGGGGAAAAAAATGAGATTGTCTGAAAGTCTCATGAACTCAGAGGAGAGTTCAGATTAGAAAGGAGTGCTGACATGAGAGAATCATAAGAGAATTATGATAATTGGAGGAATAGAGGTGTTCCTACCAAGCAGCCCAGTTGAGTCCAGAGCATGTGCTTCCGATGCAGCAACAACATGAGGACAACCAATAGAAACTATCATGGAGGAAGAAATGGAGCAGACGCTGACATTTTCCCAAGTAGTAGAAGATGAGCATTCAACAGAATGGCTCAAAATTTTCAGCCAAGAAGCTGGACAGGAAATCACTGGAGTACTGGAAGATGCAGAAGAAGAAGAGGAAGTAGACAGCATGGATTTTGTATACTTGTGTGAAGAATTGGAAGCCTTGGAAAGGAGGGTGATGGTGCAAAGTTTTCACATCCGACAAGCCAAGCTGGAAGAAGATGGAAGTATGTCAATAGGAGAAATGGCAGTAGTAGAACTGCCACAAGAAGAAGCTAAACAGCAATTCAGTGAGGAGACTGCAGAGATGGAGTCTACAGCAGAGTGGCCACTTAGTGCCACAAAGAGAGATAAAGATAGCAGGGGAGATCGAGCAGATCTACCCATTGAGAAGAAAGAAGTGCAGCAGAGAAGACTGCATACAAAGAGCCAGTCACTGGAGCAGTTGAACAAGGTAATTGAATAAATCAGAAGGCTGATGTTGAGTTCAGTACCAGAGACTGCCACCAATGAGAATTTGAGTAGAAGGGAGCCTAGAAGAGTAGCAGAGAAGAAGAAGAAGAAGAAACAACAACAACATAGTTGGAGAGGAGCCGGAGGACAGCTCTAAGGGAAATTTTGGGATCCAAGTGGATTTCAACACTAGAGAAGAGGAGATCATGAGCAGGAGCTCATGATTTTTCTAGCTAAGGAGTATGCAGGAGCATCACTCCAACTCAGCATAAGCGCCAGCCATCCAGCACATCCAGTGCGCATTCATGAAGGGGAGAGGTGCAGCCCTCTTGTTTTTCAAAATTTGAATTTTGAATTTAATGTTGTAAGGTTGATAGAGACCAGATCATGCCTTTGTATAGGTAGTGGTTGAGGTTTCCTTTAATGTTTACCTATAGCTAAGTCTAGATCAGTCAGGTCTACGACTTCCTTTTGTGTAATGTAGCCGTAGGAGTAGAAGCCGCTCTGAGATAGTGACAGCATAGAGGCGGTGGATGAGGATAAGCTCAAGAGAGCCCACTTTTGTAAGGAGTCTCTCGAGGAGTAGAGAGGAGAGGGAGAATAGGAGGATTCTCAGGTAGATATATCTTGAGGGAGAGAATTGAGACTTTGTAGCAATCCAGTTTTTGTTAAAAAAACACATTTTGTATAGACATTTAGAGATTAATACAAAGAGCAGTTTTTCGTGCCCATGAATTGTTTGTGTATGTTTATGCATTTGAATGTCACTTGTATGTTGTAGATACAAGTTATAGATAGATTTTACTATCTATTTGTGAGTTTTTTGGTTTATATCTGGGTTCTTTAGGCCGTGCAAGGAGTGCACAACAGAACATTGGAAGTTTTGTAGCCAGCGCAAGGAGTGTGCATCTTAGCTCTGCGGAGTCAAAAAGAACGTGCAAGGAATGCACACCAGAAAGATTCACAGACTCAAGGAGGAGCCTCAATGTTGTTGAACACCTTAGAGGATGAGTTGTGCAGGGGAAGGCATAGAGAGAAGAGACAGAATGTCTGGAGATTTTCTAGAAGCTCTGCCAAGCGAGCATTGAGTGAGTGCATAGAGTGCACCAGAGAACTCTATTTCAGGTTTTGAGAAGAAGGAGAAGTGTCACAGGAAAGATGATCACAGAGTTGCAAAATACTCTGTTGGCTCAACAAGGAGTGCTTGAGCAGGAGGCTACCAAGAGGGCACCAAGTTTCCCTTTGAAGGAAAAGACGAGGGTCGAGACCCTTAGAGATTGAGCAAGTTTGAGAAGCTCAAGAGGAACAATGTTCCTATAACGTAGGCAGGACCCAAGGAAATCGAGCTTGCAGAGGGAGAAAAGGTCGAGGCCTTTGAAAACTTGAAATTCTTCCAAGTCTGGAAGGAGGTGAGAAAGCTCGGGAGGGAGCTACAACAGTTGTTGGGTCAGCGATAGAAGGTTGGATCTAGACCGTCGAAGTTATGTCTAGATAGCAGAAGGAGGGTGCCAAGTCATTGGCCAGAAGTCCTTGAGAAGTAGAGGTGGACGATCAGAATCCTCTGTGGAGAACTCATGAAATCATGAGGACCATAGGATCAAAGGAAGATGCAAGGTGGTTAGAGGTGGACGAACCCATCAACTTAGGATTCAGGATCAACATGAACCATTGATCGCGCTTTGCGTAAGCCATTGGATCATTTCGTGAATTTGGGAATCGTGAGTTTGGAGTGCATGTAAAATTCTTGGTTGATCCAAGTCCCAAATCATGAAAGAGATTAATAAGGGTAGAATTGGATGGTGGGTCACTTCTAGGAAGAAGTGTTGAAATCCTGTGGACCATCGGATCTGGCAGATCTGCGAGGAGGTTAAGGCTGAGCGTCGTTTAGCGTTCAGGAGATTGGGAGGAGTAGCAACCATTGTATGAGAAGCAATAGGAGCCATTGATTTCCCTTTGGAGTGGAATTTTCACATTTCGGCATTTCGGGGTTCAACATTTTGGCAATTCTGGTGACAAAGGAGAGGGACGCTTGCATCGCGATTCCCCGAAATCATTTGGACGAATAGAACCAGGTCATAGGACTGGGTCGCATGGATAAGGTTTAAGGGAGGAGCCAAGGATTCGTTAAGCCATTTTCATGTTTCATCATTTCGAAAGACAGAGAATAGGGGAACCCTTGCATCGCAATTCCCCAAATCGTGAAACCCCGAAAGAATGAACGCCAAGACATTTCGGCATTTTGACAAGATAGATATGTTAATTCTATGTTCTTAATAGTATGGATCTAGCCTATGTGGATGTGCTTAGTGCTTGAATATAGTAGATCTGGTTAAATACTACAATGCTCTGTAATTAGGGTTTAACTTTGTTGTAAACTAAGACTAGATATTGGTGAACTATAATTGTTAAGTGCCATGTTAAGGTGTTAGAGTCATAGATCTATGTCCCATCTAAGGTTGCAGACACTAGAGTCTTGCAACCACCCCTGCCTCTACCTCGGGTGAGACTTCATTTTCTTCGCAGGTGTTGTCAAAAGGGATGATAGTTAGGGATTTTTTGGTGTGTTGTTGTAGCGTTGAACCCTGGGTCTTCCCTTGTGCCAACAAATGGTTATGTTTCCGAGACTGAAACTGTGATTGCTAGGAACTAAGGAAAGAGAAGCTGTGTGCAAAGATCTGACTTGAAATTGTGAAATCTCTGTGCATATATATGTCACTCTAGTGCATAGTATTCCTCACGATCTATGAAGCTCTATGCTAAGAAAAGAATTCATATCTGAAGAAAAGAGGTAATATTTGAAAGCTTTGTGCTCTAAGAAAGGTAAAAGTGAGAATTTTTTCTTGAAGAGGTAAGATCTACAAGCTCTGCGCTCTGATAAAGGTAAGAATAGTGAAAACTTTTAGATCTGGAAGCTTTATTCTCTGCTGAAGATAAGATTAGTGGAAATTTTTGTTTCTAAAGTATGGATCTAGGTATGTTTGATAAGATTTGTCCTAGCTTGAAAACTAGGGCACTGATAGATGAAAGAAGAATTGATATGAGTAGATCAGATAAGAATAGTGAAAGCTATGTTATACTTATGCATAGAGAGAATGTTTTGACTAACAAATGAATGTAGGATCCTAGAAAGAATTTTTTGCAGGTTAGATACTATGATCCTAGTGCGCGGTACAGGAAAGGTTCAGAATCATTTAAAAGAAAATGAGGATTAATCCTTTGTTACAGTTGTAGAAAATCGGGACATCTGGCTAAGAAATGGCCTAGTAGAAGATCTAGTTGTATTTGTTGTAGATCTATGGACCATGAAGTATTGGATTTCCCTAGACTTATTGCTAAGGTTGAAAGAATGAATGTGAAACAAGAAAACCCTAAGGCAGATCCAGAAACTGAGATTATGGAAGAATCCCAGAAAGAATCAGAGAAAGTATTGCTACAAATGAAAGAAACCATGAATTACCACCGACATATCATCTTATCAGATATCTTCAAATAAAAAGAGTGCATTGAAGCAAGAATAAGAGACTTCGACATTGACTGTGTTTTGGATGAGGAAACACAGGTGAATATCATGACAGAAAGAACTTGGGAAATTTTAGGGGAGCCTTCTATGATTCCTTCATTGCGAGGAATAGGATTCTGTAGAGGAAAATTGATAAACCTATGTGGAAATCTCACCCAGATATCTATGAATGCCAATGGAACTTCGACAGAGGAAGATTTTGAGGTTGTTAAATTTATTGAGAACAACGCTCCATTTACTATGTTACTAGGAAAAACCTGGATTGAGAAGGACCAGACTATAAGGAAGAAGAAGAAGTCTTAGAGAATAAAAAGAAAGAATTAAAAGATTCCATGACTAAGAGGATTGCATAGCTGATTGAAGAACATGATGACAGATCGAAGCTACTTAGGACCAGAGACTTGGATTTCAAAGTTGCAAGGACACAAGAATATTTGCAGAAGACTGAAGTACCTATCCTAGATAGAGAAGAAGTATTACCCTTGAATCTTAGAAAAGAATATCAATAGAGTGAAGTTACTATGCCAAAAGAAGACAAGAATTAGAATGGAAAGAGGAATAATCAGATGAAGATCACTAGAAAGAAGGCTCGAAAGCTTAGCAAAAAGAGAGAAAAGATCGAAAAGTTACAAAAGGGTCCCGAGGGAACTTCACAAAAGGAAAATTTACAAAACTGGAACTTCGTCGGGATATCAGAACAACGTCATATGGCACTTCGACATAGCGAAGAAATATAGTTGTTAAGAATAGTATAACCGTTAGACCGACACCCTGAATGGGTAGAAAGGAATTTATGGTCATAAATATCACCACTAGATCATTGGGACCGTGTCGTAATGGACAAAATTGAATTAATGAAGGTCTCTTGTCCGTTGGAAAGATCCGTTACGTTGTTGTCTACTTATTTCGTCGATTGTTGCACCAAGAACACTTTTGTGAATTGTATCAAAGAGAACTCATTGCTACCACGTTGTGATTAGTAAGATAGGCACCAGTTCTATTGTTTTGCGCACTCATTCATCCATCCAATCTAAGCATGTATGTGAAACGAGCTCAGCGTCGTAGAGAAAATCCTTGAAGAAATTCTCATTGACCTCATGACTAAAAGAGTAATGTTTGAAAGAGTAATGTCTATGGGTGTACAAGCATCACCGACGAGAGGAGTGCAAGCCTCTATGTCGATTGCTCATGGATCCGGGCCATCCCGACCAACAGCAGAGAAGAGAACCAAGCACAAAGATGACCTAGAAAATGTGAAGTTGATCCCAAAAATATTTCTCGATTACATCCCGCCTCAGTTCAGCGCAGTGAGTCGAGATAGTGTGCCAAGAGATTTTGAGTACACCATGGTTATTGCGTACCTCCCGAAGGGGATACGCGCAGTAAGAGCACAGTAGGACAAGATCACAGCATTGAAGTTCATCGACTTCAACCTCAGAGATCATGAGAACCATAGCATGCTCACCCCATACAAATACTTGACCAAGACGAAGGGGAAGAATTCGAAGATAATCCCTCAGTCGTGGAAGATGAACCTCGCACACTCTGCTCTGTTGAATGTAATGAAAACCCCACACTTCGGAAGGCACTAGGAAGTTAACGCATATGTCAAGCTACTACTTTCATGTTACCATGGCAGCTAATTATGGCTCGATCGTCATATCATAGTTGATCCAACGTTGATCCATAGGATCACAGGATTGAGTATGAAAGGACCTGATCCGTAGCAATTCTATCTAGGAAAGGCCATAGATCGTGCACTAGCACAGAAGATCAAGGATACATACGGCGATGTTGAGAAGGGGATGTGAGGCTACAAGGTAGCTTCCATCTAGAATGGTGCAGTGTGCCTAGCATGTTAGTTAATTGCAGGAAATATAGTACGAAAGAACTGACCCACACAGGTCACAGGATTTGTCGTTGACCTCGTGGGGAAATGCGTGGAAGGTCTACAGATGAACTGGGCGAAGTACCTAGTTAATTAGATTGAACTAGACTATCGCGAAGCACGGGATCAGGGATATAAATTTCATTTTAGCTGGCTCCTGATCCTTATCATGTTTGTCACTTGGGAAATGTTGGAAGGTGCAACCTTCCCATACATCGAGCCATTCGAGATGCTTGTTGCAAAGTTCACCACACTCTGGTACTCGAGTGATATGAGAAAATAGTGGCAATCGAATGTTTTTTTTCACACATATTACCTCCAGCTGAAGAGAGCCATCGAAGTTGAACCTTGCATAACTTCGAACACCTTATAGAGGTTCCAACCCCTGATGAAGTTCCACGCAAATCGTCACTGCATATACATTACAGCGCGAGCAGAGGAGCATAAAGAGAATATTTATTCATACTACAAGCTCATGGAAGAAGACCTTGAGGAGATCACTAAGGACTGGTCGGCAGACCTCCTTATTCCCATAGACCCTACAGAGATGTCTAACCCTGACATCCCAGAGACCAGGCACAAAGAACATGATACGCCCGAACACAGCAAAAGGAAGAAAACCGAAGAGGTCCAAGACTTAAGTAGTGCCTCAGGCAAGACTTCTC
Organism: Picea mariana; assembly: GCA_032191745.1. Lineage (NCBI taxonomy): Eukaryota > Viridiplantae > Streptophyta > Pinopsida > Pinales > Pinaceae > Picea > Picea mariana. The sequence continues at coordinate 55,829 of JASDQU010502781.1, read as the reverse complement.
AGTATCACCTGATAGAGGGGGTAATGATGAAGTAGAAGAGATGAATGGAAAAGAAGTTGAGAAAAAACAAGGTGAAGTAACATTGCCTAGAGATGAGACCAATCCCCTGAAGAAGAGGAAGGTTTCTCCCTCGAAACCTTCTTCCTGAAATAAATCTAGAGCCACCGTGACCAAGATGTAGACTGTACTCACTACCGATGATTTTGACTTCACCATAACAGCCTTAAATGATGCCTCATAGGAAATCATGGAGAAATAAGAAGCCAAGAAGGAGGAAATGTACAACAGAATTGAGGTTGAACTCTGAGGGGTACAACAGGCCCTTCAGTCCAGTCGCGCAGTGTTCACTTCACCCCTACCATCGGGAGAACTGGAGTTGGTAGATGAGCCAGACCAAATCTATCGACTAGTAGATGCAACTGAAGCTCGGCTTCATTGAGCACAAGAAGAAACAGAAAAATCCACCCAGGCCTTGAAGCAAGTGCAAGGAGTACTCGTAGAACAATGCCAAGTTGCAGAGCAGGAGAAGGTTGCTCTCCAGGCAAAATTGGAAGAGGAGAAAACACAAATGCAGCAAGAAAAGGAATAGTTGCTCGCAAAGCAACTCGAAGTGAAAGAAGCAGTCAACAAAGAACTTCACTCTGTGACAGGCTTAGAAACACAAGTAGAAGACCGAGTCACGAATCAAGTAGAGAAGCTCGCAGAAGCTATCCAGCAGCTACAACAATTAATAGCAGACTTAGAGATCTGCACAATGCCCAACACTCCGCAAGATGTAAGGGATCAAAGAGAAGCAATTGCTTGAGGCACAGTTGAGAGAATAAAGGCCCTTTCCATGGAATGCAATAAATTGAGTGATCACAGTGCCTAGATGTATGAGTGACTCACTAAAAATAATGAACTAAAGACACTGGAGTCACAGCTCCAAGAAGCGAAGTATCAAGAAGAAATAATATAGGTGCAGTTGAAGCCCCTGTCAGCTATTGAAAGAATGAAGTCATCCTAAGAACAACGCAGTGCTCAACAGTAGGTCCATGCCATTTAGAGCAGAGTCATGGAAGTGACTTAGAGGCTCCAACCTATACAGGATGACACTTGCCAACTATTCACAGAGATCGAAGGCCAAGGAGCATAACTAGAGAAAGTCATCACTACAGCAGAATGATGCCTAGAGGGACCTGTCAACGAAGTTGTTATCCAGGAGGTCATTGAGCAGGAGGTCATGGCACAGCAACAAGTCGAAGAATATCGAGCTAAGATCAACGTTTTTGAGGCAGAATTATTCAGATCAGAGTGACTCGGGATGAGTCACATGTGAGTTTTGGGGGCATGTTGGCCCTTGACCAAGTTTTGAGGATCCTTGGTCAGATTTGACCTATTTTTGGGACTTCTATAGGCTGTCAAAGGCGGAGCACAAGATGAATTTGAGATCGTGGGATCTTGACCCCTTTTATGGCCCTTTTTTGGATTTGGGATTATGTAACAGGTATGGGAATGTCAGGCCATGAGTTTACCCATGTTTAGGCCCATTTTGTAATGTATAAATAAGTAGCTAGGTGATGTAAGAAGAGGCAAGTGTTCTAAGTGCTAAAGTTTGATCTATGGGATCGAAGGACTGTAATATCTCTATGCATGCTCTATGAAACTTGAAAGGTTGAGTGCAGATGAATGTAAGAGATTGTGAAGAGGCTTTGTGTTGTAACCCAGGGAAGGAGGATCTAGCGGAGAGTGCACAGATCTCATGTCCTCTGCGAAGTTGATATTAAGGCTCTGTGCATGTAACTGATTGAAGAAGCTAGTAAAGAAGACAGAGAGTTGGTGGACGTAGCCCTAGGGTGGGGGTGAACCACGTACATGTTGTGTTGTTATTCTTTGTGTGATGTGTTGATGTGTTTATATGTTAATTTTCATAGTTCTTCGATATAGATGAATGGTAGATAGATATGTTAATGATATGTGCTTAATAGTATGGATCTGGCCTATGTGGATGTGCTTAGTGCTTGAATATAGTAGATCTGGTTAAATACTGCAATGCTATGTAATTAGGGTTTAACTGTGTTGTAAACTAAGACTGGATATTGGTGAACTACAACTTCTAAGTGCCTTGTTAAGGTGTTACAGTCATAGCTCTGTGTCCCAGCTAAGGTTGCATACACTGGAGTCCCACAACCATCCCTGCCTCTACCTCGGGTGAGACTTCATATGCTTCGCATGTGTTTTCGAAAGGGCCGATAGTTAGGGTTTTGTTGGTGTGTTGAACCCTGGGTCTGCCCCTGTGCAAACACCCACTAGACATGATTTAACCAACTCAACAACCTTTCTCTTAGCTTCTGTAACTAGCTACACCAGCCAATATTTCCCATTCTTGCTTCTTGGTAATTGAAATATTTCCACTACCTTAGGATCTATATAGCTATGACTAGCCCATGAATCGATTAAAATAGTAAAGGGACGATTATTTATCATACCTTCAACTTTAATCATGTGTGATTGAAACTCAGATTGCTTATTGTCCAGGGATGCAAAGATTCTTGGTACTCTTATTCCCATGTCCTCCACTGTTTCTGCTTGCTGAACATTGTGAACAACTCTCACCTTGTCCTTTCTATGAGGGAAATATGTGTACCTATGATCTTCTTTATAGCCCCAACATTGCATAGATGTCTTCCTTGGCCTTTTCCCACCTACTTTAGCCATTCTAGGCTCTCTCAAAACTGGTTTTCCTTGAGGACTATTTCTGAAAAATGGGGGCTTGTTCCCCTTCTATCTCAGCTCCCTCTTAAACTTCCTATTGTCTTCCCAAGCTCTTTGGAAGGTAGGCTTTCCTTTATGTTGATCATATAAACACTTTTCCCTTCTTATGGTTTCTTCCAAAGTTTTAGGATCATCATACTGGATTTTGTCACTGATGAAAGATGGAAGCCCACTTAGATATATCTAGATCTTAACTGTCTCATCCTTAATGAAAGAACCATACTTCAACATCTCTAGAAATTTCTTTCATATTCATCTATATTCATGCAACCCAATTTAAGTTCAAAGAACTATTTCATCTTTATATCATAGTATCTCTTGGTTAAGTACTTCTTTTCAAAATGTCTCTTGAATTCCTTCCATGTAACATTCTTCTCTTTGATGTGCTACACTTACACAAGTTGATCCCACTACATGGATGCCTTTCCTTTAAGTTGTTAGATGGAAATTATTCCCTCTGCATGAGAGGAATAATTATTCAATTGGAAATATTTCCTCATGCCAAGTAGCCATGTCTCAGCATCTTCATCTTTATGGTGCCCTCCATCAAAAGTAGGAGGTTTAATCTTATTCACTTCTCCTTTCAACTCATTCACCCCAGACCTCCTATGTTTCTTTATAGGGGATGGACTTGAGCTACTTTGTGATCTCCTATGGGAATGATTTTTGGAGTGTTGGCGATGTCTCCTACCACTCCTTGATCTTCCTTTCTTCTCAGGGGTCCCATGAATTCCTGTTTTGTTGGATCCACTCTCCTTATCCAACTTATTTTCAATTCTTTCCAGGATATTCATTAACTTCATATTGAAGTATTCCTATTTCTCCTTGGATCTCTTAATCATTTCGTTATCTGCTTAGTGAATTTGGACATCTTTTTGCAAAATTTTAATGTTTTTCATCATGCTCACATCTTTATCTATTTCTTCTCCATGCCCATTGGAGTTTGTTCCTTCAATTCCCAAATGGACATCCATTCCTCTAGCTTCATTCTTTGAACTATAAGCATCATGTGCCTCCTCAATTTCTCTGCACTGTGGAACAATTCGGTTCGGTTCTGACAATTGTTAACTCTGCAAAATGTGCAGTCAACCGAATTTTTTTTCAGGCTATCAGTCTTTAATAATTTTACAAAATAACATAAACCAATATGATTCAACAAAATAATATCAAACTTCATTTTATGCGGTTCTTGGTCGATCAAAAACCCCTCAGGCTTCTATCTTCAAGCCCTATTCTTTTCTACCAAAACATTCGGGCTACTAGCCCCTTTTTCTTCAGTCTTTAATTTTCATGTGACCACGGCTGTGACCAGTGCTATTAGTTGGGCACTTATCCAGAGGCTCGAAACTTTGAGGCTTCGAAGCTTCGGAGGTTTCCCTTTCTACACATCACAACAAATTTCTCGGAGTGCCGAATTAGCAAACTTGTGAAGTGGGGTGAATCAATGGTCCACATCTTCCCATCATCCAACGGCTAATATTTACTATGGAACTTTGGCTTCAGGGCTACGGGACTTCGAGACTTTGGAGCTTCGAGGCTCCGGGACTTCAGGACTTTGTAGCTTTAGGGCTTTGGAACTTCGGAGCTTTGGGGTTCTAGAAATTCAGATCATTTCACATATGCACACCCAAAAAATCCTAAACCCCGAATCTCTTAATACTTCCACGTCACCCTCGGTGACATCATCACGTCACATTACTTTGGCGCTATAGAACTTCTAGGATTTCTTCCTCCCACTCAATCCTGAATCATTTATTTTGAAGTGTCAAGTCTCTGAACTACCACATCTATTGTCGCGTGTCCACTATGACCATCAGGGGCCCCACCATCCATGCTTGAGAGGAGTGCCACGTGGTGAAATACTAGAAGCGGACACATGGCCCAATAAGACGGGTGACATGTGTCACGTTCTAAATGGAATTTTAGTCTTTCAAAGTTTCTTAATTCACTGACACATGGACCATAACCCATGCAACCACGTCATCCCTGGTGATGTCAGCAAGCCACGTCATTTTAGGAATTCGGGCTTCGAAATATTTTACACTTGCACCCTCCAATTCACCCGAACATCGAACTCCCAAACAAGATGACCTTTTGACACGTGTCTCCTTTGATGAATGGTCTGAATTAACTACGATGTTTAGGACTTCGGGAGTTTTCACTCCATCACTCCTTGACACTCCCAAATGTTGTATTCCTGAACTAGCCAATCTGTCGACATGTGTCTCTCTTTATGAACGGTCTGGATGAACTCCGAACTTTGGGACTTCTAGACTTTGGGAGCTTCGGGGCTTTGGGACTTCAGAGCTTTGGGGATTCAAGACTTCAGACGATTTCACATATTCACACCCCAAAACTCTCAAACCACGAATCTCAGAATACTTCCATGTCACCCCCGGTGACATCATCATGTCACGTCACTTTGGTGCTACGAGACTTCGGGGCTTTTCACCTTAGAACCCTTTGTTTATCCCGAATGTCGAATTTCTGAACAAGCTAATTTGTTGACATGTGTCCCCTGTAATGAATGTTTGGATCAACTCCAGACTTTAGGACTTTGGGATTTTTCACTCTAGCACACTTCATTTCTCCTGAAGTGTCGAACTGTCGAATACCCTGATCTGTGAACACATGTCTCTTTTAAAAAACAGTCTGGATTAACTCCCGACTTCGAGACTTCGGGATTTCTCACTCTAGAACACTCCATTTCTCTCGAAGTGTCAAATTTACGAACGATTGTGAGATCTACGGATCACAACCACTTACATGCAGATCTGACGATTGAAATCCATTTTTCACCACTTTGCCTTACCCTCTATTCTTGACTTGATCTAACGGCTCTGATTTGTCTTCGTTCAATCCAATGATCAATTAATTCTCCCCATATCTACAGTGTAGATCCACTCTAGAACTTCAGAGCTTCGATGCTTTAGCCCCTTTAGCTCTATAACTCATAAACTTTGCCAAAGTTATGAAGTCCTAAGGACTTGGTGGTTAACTCTCATGCACTTTTTCCAGATCTTATGGTTGTGAAGGGTTTGCCTTCTCTCGAACAGATCCCCCAACTCAATATTAAACTTTGTGGCCCAACATAATGATTGTTTTGGCTTCTTTCTTTGTTTCATTCCATAAGTCGTTATACCTCCTGAGCTTCATAACACAGCCAAGGTATTTTCTTGACACCCAGGGATGCTCTGAGGTTCAAATTTTTCCTTCTCAACAAAAATTCACTCTCAAACCTTTTCTTCATTAATCACTTATATGACCCATCCAGGCTCAGTGTTGAAACCTGGCTCTGATACCAATTTGTAACGTCCCCGACCATCAACCTCTGTCGGGTAACACTACCCAATTTAACTGTATATTTACTTTTCTTCTCTAATATGCATATATATGTATATTCAATCTAATTCAATTTAAACAGACATAAACACTCTACTCATACACTTATTCATGTGGAAGCAACATTAACACATACATGCAATATATACAGGCAATATTGTTAACATTATAACTTAGATACCAGATACACAACATACAATGAATAGAGAATGGGTACTTATCTTTGAATTGAAGTACACCAACTGTGTGTAGACCTTCCATGAACCTCCCAACCTTAGACCACGTTGATCATCACTCTTAGCAGTGGGTCACCCTCGAGATGGGACTAAACTCCATTGGGTAAGGGATTCATATGCTAGATAGGGACAACAGGAAGTTGCACAATACACTAGGAAGGATTTCCTCCAAGGAGACACTTACGCCCATAACTCACATACTCTCATTCCCCACATGCATGTTCCACCCCAGGAGTGTACACCTTCACTGTCACACAGTCCATTGGCTACTACACCTCCCTTTCTAGGGATTCAACAACAGGATGGATCAGGAATTCTCAAAGATCTATAGCTTCTATTGGACTTCCTCCAGGAGAGCTCACTTCCTCAGCACACTCTCTCACCTAGAGAGGGTTTCTCACAGGCCTGATAGCCTAGTTATTCTATCCACACTCTCTCACATGGGAGATTTACCCACAGGCCTAACAACCTGCCTCTTCAAACCATCTCTTAGTCAACCAAGTAACCACAGTAGAAAACCTGGGTAAGGCAAGGGATGGCTCAACATTTTACACAGGTTCATGATGGTAAAGGGTTCAATAATGGTAGAATTGGCCTACTATATGCATGCTCAGTGTGTGAGTGAAACCGGGCAATGGATGGCTAGCCTGCTCTGAATGCTAAGAGCGAACGCGTGAGGAAAGATGGCCAGAATGGTTCGTGAACCCCCCAACAATGGTGGAAAATCCCACATAAATCTACATGTGTTTTGGGTGACACTTGCCTCTCCAGGAGAACATTCCTCACCACTTGGAACTCATTCCTCTCCCCAAAGGAACTTAGGACAGTTGGGTTTATTTCCCCAAACTTTAGTAATTTAAGGAAATACATTATAATATTCTATTGGGTTAAGCCCTCAAGCTTATCCCCTTTCCTAGTCTCTTAGACCCGCTCCCTTACCCACCCTAGTGGAGCTTAGTCCCCCATATGCTTTATTCGTGGTCGATCTACACATAGCGATGTTGTTTATATTAATAATATGAATATTTACTAGTACAAAATAGGCTCTTGGCCTTTAACATCTAGGCTGTCTAGCCTAATATACACATAAGCCTACGATCTTATAAATACTTGGCTCACAAGCCTACAAAACATGTTACATTTATAATTACAACCGGGGCTCATCCTTGGGATATTACAATGTCCATTATAGATACCCATAATAAAATGACACATCCATAATATAAATGTCCAAACAAATCATTTACATGAAATCAGTCTTTGTTTTCATCACCCTAATTATCTTCCTCTCTTGGCATTATAACATTGTTGTCCTCAAAAATATGTTTAGATCTCAGATAACGTATCAGTACGAACCACCAATCACCATCCAACACATCTGGGTAAAAAAACACTTGGTTGCAATGTTGTGGGAAAACATAAGGCTACTTACTTTTAACCCACAATTTTTTAGAGTTAATACATATTGGCCCACTATCATGATCTTCCTTTTCATTTCTCTGTTCGAAGGTATCCCAACACTTGCAAAAAAAAAATAACACGTTGAAACGATGAGAATTCCACTTGCATGATCTCTTGTATCTTTCCAATGTAACCTAATTGCCCCTCTATCAGGTTTTTATCACGGTGGCTAGAATGACTAGACTGGTCAAACGCGACCTCCACTACACAATCTTGTGTGATGTGGCCTTCATTAGCATACTCAATTTGGAAATGATGTCCATATGCCCACATAGATGGGAAGAAATGCACCTGTAAAAATGCAAACAAAGGATGGTGTCATATGTCTAATAATTGAAGCATTAATAAAATCATAATACATGTTATAATTCAAATGTGCAATATTATAAATCGAACATGGTACTTTGATAGGTTATTACAGATTTGTTGCACCCAATCCCTATGTTTAGTGAATCCATATCTTCTCCACATGGGTTACGACCGGACACCTCATATTTCTCTTGAATCTAGTCAACCACCCAACTGTTGGGACATATTTTTCGCATATTTTCTTTTAAATGATCAGGATAAGCCATGCTTCTACCATTCAACCATTTTAATGCTTTCCTATCACTGTCTCATTACCTTATTTTCTCTTTATACAATGCAACCCATGGTCACATTGTAAAGAATGAAATTGTTGATGGCATCCATTTCAAAATTCGTTGATGTATACAAAAATTTAAAACAAATAGCATGAGATAAAATATATATTATCAACTTAAAGAACAAATTTATTGATGGCATCAAAATTTCTAAATTCGTTTATGTATAAAAGAATTTAAAACAAATACCACGGGATGAAATATATCTTATCAAATTCAATGTAAACGATTTCTCTGTACTAAATTGACAAAATATAACTAACTTACTCTTTATCAAGCACCTGTTTCCGTTCGTTTGGAGTAGCTCTCCTTCCCTTTTGTCCTCATATTTATGGTCATCCCAAACAATTTCCCCTTATATGTCTTCAATTTTATTTATGTACTCATTGGCGTAATAGAATGACTTGTATACTATGTACCCCTTTGCTATAGAGCCCTATGGTTTCACCCTTTGTTGAACATACCCCTTTAATTTTTTCATGTACCTCTCTAAGAAGAAAATCCAACGACATGAGATCACCTCAGCTAATCCAACCTCATCAAGTAGGTGAACTATAAGATGGAATTGCAAGTCCATAAAACTTGTGCACAGTTCCTTCTCAAACATACAAACAATCGCAGTTATCTCTCGGTGCCACCATGGAATGCAATCCATATGAATCTCCCTTGATGTGATCCAACATACAAATGTAGATAATTTTGATATGGCACATGACAGGTCCTCATCCTGGGGGAAGTCATGATTCACACAATCGTGCATGACTAAAGGGTAATGACACTACAAAATAGACACACACATCATTAATTTCTATAAAACTGTGAGTACATAGAATATTTTCCCTATGTCGGTATAGAATAAGAATCATCTATTTGACATACATACCCATAGAAGGTTTAGATGGTCATGTGATTTCAACCTCGACAAATTCACAACTACACTGAATCAATTTCGTATAGTCGACACATATAAAGAAGGTTCCTTCACACCCAATATAACATCCTTCACCATAGAAATATAATCTTTCTTCAAAATCCATGGGACATCACCTTCTTTAAAAGACCAAGAGGTGCCAACCTCTCCTCTAGTTTTGTTTCTTGGCTAATGTCTCCTTTTAGTATTTGAATCAATAAGATATCTCTTGATAACCAATGTGTCACTTTTATTCCATGATATGTGCCTCCATAAAGAAGATGAAACATTTTTAATATATGCATGGGATCTAGTAAGTGGGAAATCTTAAGATTCTCCCAATATGGAAGCTCATAAAATACAGATTTCCTTTTCATCCCAATGGGCATTTTCTCAACACATGTGTCAAAAAATCCAGGATCATTGAACATAGGTTCTCCATTTTAATCAAAGAATGTTTCCATTTTGTTCTCCTTATTTATGTTATATTCCCTATTCCAATATGTCGGTGTCATTATTTCAAGTCTCTATGTTCTCTATGGTTTACCATTGAAAGAAGATGTTGCTCTTCTATAAGGGTGGTCTTCTAGGAGGAATACCTTCGAACACTCATACATCAGCTTTCGTAGGTCATTGGACCACCTAGCCTTTATAGAAGGTCCACAACATTTACATCCATGATACTTGTCGGTATTTATATGCATAAATCAGACATTACATTTATCAATTTGAATGCTCGTAAGCTTGTGATGATGCTGAAAAAATATATGCAAGAGAAGGAAACTAACTCTAAACTAAACACACTAAATTCAAAAGTACTTTGTTTGACAAGACACTTCCAAGAATTCGAATTAAGTTTCCAAGTCTTGTAACCAATTGCATTAACAGTTAACTTCATGACTTATCCATTTCTTGTAGCTTAATCAAACTGAAATGAAAAATGCAAGAACTAAAAATAGAATAATCTCATGTTGTGAGTTGGAGGTCCATGTCTTTTCATCTTCTGTAGAATTCTCAAGTTCAACAATCAAATATCTGATGCACATCACACTTGGTCGTTGACACACTTGCGAAAATTAAACAATCATTAAAACAACATTTGCATAAAGGAAAGTAATCATTGTGAAAAGGAAAGATGAAAATAAATAAAAGACAGTAAGCATCAAAATCGGTTCTCCATCCTTTCAAATCAGACCTACTCTATAGAATAGAGCACTGAGAACTAATCTACAACATAATTGCAAACTACATGAATTATAAAACTACATCCTAAAATAAGAATATAAACTAGAAACTAAATAACACAAGAACTTATGAAATGTGTGTTATTCCATTATAATCTAGATATTTTCACTAAGAGTCCTCTCCTTGGAATAGAGGAGGCACTCCCTTTTATACAAAAACTAAGATAACTATTAATGAATTAATATCCACAAATCTCTCTTAGATCCACAAATGTATCATGTGGTTACAACCATGTGCTAACACCTAGAAAATGATATCTCTACACAAATATTTCTAATCAATCTTCCATGATTCTTCTCCATCCAAGATACTTGACTAATTCCCCCAAATCTTCATCAAATCCTCAAGAGTTTGAAGAGGAAATTCGAATTAGAGGCTAGGTGGTCAAATATGACTTTGTTGGAGTCTTGAAATATACCTATAAACATCATAGAACTCATCCAACTTTGATTTATAAGTGAAACCATGTTATTTTTCTAGTATTTAATCATAAATTCACTCAAAGTACTAAAATAAATTATTTGGAAAATAATAAGTCTAAATCCATATATAATCATGAAAATGGTATTAATGTAAGGTTACGGGAAAGCGGAATATGGTTAAAAGTGAAGGGAAAGGTTGGTAAAAAGGTGTTATTTTGGTGACCCAACATTCCCCTCAACTGAAGATGTTGCATGTCCTCATGCAACCTTGCATTTATTTTTCCAGAATTGTGTGATAGATTCTTCTTTTTCTGAAACATATCTAAGTGGCAGCTGCTTCTTCTGGTTGGTTCTTGAGTGACAACCATAAGTATTGCAAGTGTTGGTTCTCGTGTGAAAACACTTTCCTTTTACTCTTCTTCTTGCTACAACAAAGAAAAAACTTGAAAATTCAATCATATGAACACATTCAAATTGATTACCATTAATGTGCATATCAACCATTCAATCCTTTCAGCCTCATTTGGTTGAAATTGCTTGAAATTGCTTGAAAAATGCCCCAGAAATAGTTTGTTATAGTCAGCTACAGAATGTTTAATTTTTTGTAGCTACAGAATTAATGCCCCTAAAATAGGTTTCTATAGGAAACTAACTCTAAACTAAACACACTAAATTCAAAAGTAATTTGTTTGACAAGACACTTCCAAGAATTAGAATTAAGTTTCCAAGTCATATAAGAAACAACATTAACAGTTAACTTCATGACTTATCCATTTCTAAACTGGAAAAAATAAATAAATGCAAGAATTAAATCAGAAGAATCTCATGTTGTGAGTTAGAGGTCCATGGCTATTTATCTTCTGCAAAATTCACAAGTTCAACAATCAAATATCTAATCAAGGATAATTTTAAGGATTGAAATTTGTATTAAAATGTAGAAACCTGGGCTAATCTTACTAGTCCTTAATATGCAAAATGTAAAATGTTTGGCGATAGTTTTGTAAAAATATTCAAATTTATATTGATTTTATATAGTTTCTACAAAATTTTAATGATTTTTAAGGTAAAATAATTTTATTCTATCGAATTTGGGCGAATGTTTTTTAGCAAAAATGGAAATTGGCGAATATTTTTTTGGGAAAAACCATGGTTAGCCCATTTGTGAAATTTAGCCCCTAAAATAATCTATGTATCTAATGCACACCACACTCGGTCATTGACACACTTGCAAAAATTAAACAATCATTAAAACCACACTTGCATAAAGGAAATTAATCATTGTGAAAAGGAAATATGAAAAGAAATAAAATATAGTAAGCATCAATCAGTTCTCCATCCTTTCAGAGTAGGCCTACTCTATATAATAGAGCATTGAGAACTAATCTACAACATAATTGAAAACTATATGAATTATAAAACTACATCCTAAAACAATAATATAAACTAGAAACTAAATAACTCAAGAATTTATGAAATGTGTGTTATTCCATCATAATCTGGATATTTGCTCCAAGAGTCCTCTCCTTGGAATAGAGGACGCACTCCAATTTATACAAAAACTAAGATAACTAATAATAAATTCAGATCCACAAATATCTCCTACATCCACAAATGTCTCATGTGGTTACAACCATGTGATAACACGTAGAAAATAGTAACTCTACACAAATCTTTCTAATCAATCTTCCATGATTCTTGTCCATCCAAGATACTTGAGTGATTCCCTCAAATATTCATCAAATCCTCAAGAGTTTGAAGAGGAAATTCGAATTAGAGGCTAGGTGGTCAAATATGACTTTGTTGGAGTCTTCAAATATACCTATAAACATCATAGAACTCATCCAAGTTTGATATATAAGTCAAACCATGTTATTTTTCTAGTATTTAATTATAAATTCACTCAAAGTACTAAAATAATGATTTGAAAAATAATAAGTCTAAACCCATATGTAATCATGAAAATGGTCTTAATTTAAGGCTATGGGAAAGAGGAATATGGTTAAAAGTGAAGGGAAAGGTTGGTAAAAAGGTGGTATTTTGGTGACCCAACAATACCCTTTTGTTACAAGACCCGCGATGTTAGCGTATACATAGCATGCTAGTGTCAAAAATATAGTTTCACCAAATGAAGTATGCCAAATAAAATTACAGATATAAACAAATCGATGAACATGCTTATCAGAGAAAAATCCTATTCTTGGATAATCATGTGTGGTGTACGTACATATGCCATACAACGTAAAAGACCACTCCATTGGGATGGGTTTTGATACATCATATACTTGTATCCCTTCCCATAATTGCTTAAATTCATTGAAAAATGGTTGGATATAGACATCCATTCTCTTCACTTCTCTTCTACTAAAGAATATAAGACCAATATAATATTTTCATTCTTCATAGAAAACCATGGGGGGATATTGTTATTGATCACTTCCACTGGCCAAAAAGAATAGTTGGTGTTTTGGAGGAAATGCAGGTTAAATCCATCCATAGCTATGCTCAATCGGAGATCCTTGAATTTATCGGGCCATGTATCCTTTATATGCTTCATGGTTATTGAATCTGTTGGAATTCGCATAACTCCTGGCTCACTTCTATATCAGGCATGCCACCCCTGAAACATGGCTAATATTTTACAACAAAAGAGCCTATGAATCCTTGGAATTATAGGCATGGGTGTCAATATCTTATGAGAAGGACCATATGCCTTACACTTATTTTTTTATTTATGGTACCTATCATGCCCACATTCTGGACATATTTCTTTGTCTACATATTTGTTTTTGTATAGAATACAATCATTTCGACATGCATGGTATGATATGTACTCAACACCCAACATTTTCAGCATTTGTTTTTCCCCTGCAATTAGTGGGAAATAGAAATTTACACTGTCATTAAGTATGAATAAAATCAACCCTTTTCTTCCTTCATTGTGTGACAATATTCCTTAAAACTTTAGGGGACTTAATGGTTAGTTACCTCAAAAGTTTTGAGAAAAATGTGTCTGACATACCATACATTTCTTTCAATTTGTACAGTAACATTGTTGTCCCTAGATGGGTAGACCTTGTAGACTCCTATATTGGACCAAATAGAGGGGTGGTGGAAGCAGATTTCAGTATTTTGTAGAAGGTATATGTGACATCAGCGTCATCCCCTAGTTCATTTTTATGGAAAGTATATAACAATATTCCCTCCATGATCTAGGTGTCCCACAAGAAATCATCCATACCAACCTCTATATCATTTCCTTCATCCCCAACATGTTAAGAACTAGTGTTACTGTCGAGGTTTTGAATTGGTGACTGAGGATGTAGTGGGAATTGAATAAGTGGTTGTTTCAACCATAATCGATATGCTTCCCCTCCAAGGTATTTTCGTTTAGCAGAAAGAGCGTGACTTGACATCGTAGTGGGGTGCAATGGTAGATGGTGGATAGGTCACTCGTCATCAAAATACTAATTGTAAAAAAAAATAACATTACATTGATAATATTAGTAACAAAATGCGTTTAATATGTTCAAAAATTATACCAAACACTTATTAGAAGTATGGACATTTTTTTCCCAATAATAAACATGAAACTGACCCCTTTATAAAACAATTTCGAATTAAGAAATACATTTACATTACTTCCATTGAAAATCCAAAAACATAATTACTCAATCATATTTTTCTTATTCCCTACAGGGTTATCTACATAAAAGAGATCAAATTCATGGTGTATTATCGTTGACGCAAGTTGTTTGCTGAAAAATGACATGTTAGGATTGGTAGGGTAAAGAACCTACACATTTTCATCAAACATTTTCTTGTGGTTTCTTTCTCCATATAAGAGCTTGCAAAATTTTGGGACCACGGGAATATCTTGAGCATCTAAACTCGATCTGGAATCTTGATCCTAAAAAATTCAATGAAAAATTATTAAACTACACATGCATACATAACATAAATTCAATGACATAAATGAATTATCAATAAAATATAGACGTACTGCAATCGGTGTGAGAGAACTTGAAGGAGTTCCAAAGATACAGAATGAGGCGACACTGGAATCTAAAGAATTGGTCATTTGATATTATATTTTTTTTCCTGCGTTTGATCCAAAACCGTTATCTTGGATAGCATAGAACAATCTAAATTTAAAAGTAATTTCGAATAACTTTTATAAATTAAAAGAACACTTAAAAAAAAATCATTTTTTTTTTCTTCAATATCATTGTTTTTTTCGGCCCAACTATACACGAAATCTCAATCTAGCTTTACAAAATCTGAAATAGTTACTCATATCCTCCTCGAACATATAAAATGTTAATTTGAAGCTCATCCCCTCTCTCACTCTCTTCCTCCTTTCATCCCCTTCTCTCCCTATATCCCCCTCCCCTCTCTCTATTGCATCTACCCCTCTCTNTCTCACTCATTGTATCCCCTTACCTCTCTCTACCCCACTAGTGCACTTTATCATTTAAATATGTACCAGTACATATGTATAAACAAAATGCATCGGTGAGTTTAATTAAAATAAGCACCGAAGATTGACCTCTATTACTGTATCCGCAAAGAAAAACCTTTGCAAACCTTAAATACGAATGTTTGCATTTGGATTGTGCAAATTCAATTTTCTTAAGGTGTGTTATTATTTATACACCACCCCGGTTCGTTATTAATCACACATTGCACCGGTGCATTTCAAACTATCTAGTGCACTGACTGAATCAAATTAGAAAAATAGCGTACACCAGGGATGATTTTAAGGATGGAAAATTATTTTTAAATGTAGAAACCTTGGCGAATCTTACTAATCCTTCATATGTCAACTATAAATGTTTGGCGATAGTTTTGTAAAAATATTCAAATTTCTGAGTATTTTATATAGTTTTTATAAAATTTTGGCAATTTTTAAGATAAAATAATTTTATCCTATAGAATTGGGGCGAATCATTTTTAAAATAGTGAATCTTGCTTTTGGAAAAACCATGGAAAATTATCCCATGAGCGAAATTTAGCCCCTAAAATCATCCCAGGCGTACACTTACTATCAATACTTTGAAATTTATTACGAAAATAAATTGATTTGTTATTAATACCACACCAGTGTGTTACGCATGGCATAGAGCACCAAAACATGTAACTTGTTAAAAAAATCAATGCACGTGTTTATCATCAATGCGCCGAAATATACAACGAAAAAATGAGCGGGAAATTGAGTTTTTGTGTTTATAAAGGAAAACCCTATTCATTGTTTTATTGTTTTCCAAATTTTAGAGAGGATATTTGTGCAATAGAGATTTATCAGCAAATATTTCCAAGTGAGTGGATTTTTTTTGAAGAGCCAAATTCAAGGGAGAGTATTGTAGATCACATAGAAATCTGCACAGGAGAATTTCAGATATATGATTTCAT
>JASDQU010502781.1:0-10126 GCA_032191745.1 Picea mariana | reverse complement strand
ATGACACCCCGCTAGCCCTAAGTGAGGATTAGGGGGTCAGTTGTGTACAACAAAAATATTGTTTGAGACCCATAGAGCAAGTGCACCATATAAATATGGCAGTCACAAAACCTCCTCTAAATAATGAACATCATCTCTTGGGATTGTAGGGGATTATGTAACATGAATAAATAAGCATCCCTAAGGGATATAATAAGAACAAAAGAACCTACCATTCTTCTACTCCACAAGACCAAGATGGAGGACGTGGATTCCATGAATACTTGGAAACAACAATGGAATTCCCATGAAGCTGTGGGAGTTATATTGAGAGGGACCTTCGAAGGGATTTTCACTCTATGGAACTATTATATCTTGCATATGAACTTTACTCATCATACTTAGCATTGGATATTATCTAGGTTCACCCACCAACAATTTGGTAAGAAGTTTAACATTTTTAATTATACATGCCTGTAGTATATTTGGAAAAGGAGAATTGTTGGAAATCACTTTTAGTGTTGAAATATACAACCTTATGTAGGATATAATATCATAGCTAATAACTTCAATGTGAACCTCAATAGAAGAGAAAAAATAAGGGGAAATATAGTTAGAGATCCATACAGAGAAAGGATGGAGAAGTTAATAACTGAGTGAGACATGATCGATATTAAACCATCCAAATGGAAGTTCACCTGGAGTAATTAGAGGCTTGGGCCTAACCATATTGTGGCTATATCAGACATATTTATGGTACAATGTAATCTAATTCTTCAAGAATATTCTATCAAGTACTAGATCATCCCATTGATAATATATGATCACAATCCAATTGTACATCAAATCCAAGAATCTCTTGACTAAGAAAAGCTTCCATTTTGATAAAATTTTCTTTGAATACACCATCCATAGGTCCCATATACAATCACCAAGGCCTAGAAAGTATGGGGCATAGGCTCTCTAGTCTACATATGGGAGTAAAAATTAAAATTAGTCAAATTGGATTTGAAATCCTTGGTCAAGGCATCATAGTCTTCCTCAAGTTCAGTTAGGGAATCACTTAGAGTATAACTAGGAGACATCCAAACTACAATGGAAATGAATAAATCACTTTGATCTATAGGCTATAGAGGAAAAGACTCAAAAACAAATTCTAAAGGTAGCAAGAGCTGAGGAGGAGCTATGGATACTAAAATCAAGGAGTATTTGACTTAAATAAGAGGATAGAAATACAACCCCTTTCCATAAGCAAGCTAGAGATAGAGTTATAAGGAATAATGTCAAGGAGATTACCCTGGAAGATGGAACCATAATTTTTTACTTCCAGGAACTAAAAAATGTGTTCATAACCTATTTTGGCAATTTACTCTGTGAGAAAGATAGAGTAGACTATAATGTCTCAATGGCCATGTTGGAAAATATCCTAGTGGTTATCTTAGCAGAGAATAATGCATACTTGATGAAAACGATCAAGGAATGGAATATTCTTAATTCCATCTGGAATATTGAGCCTGACAAGGCCCCAAGACATGAAATATTCTTAATTTCCTTCTTCATAACCTTTTGGAATCTAGTTATAACTGATATTAAAAGAATGTCGTAGTTTGTTCAAAATTATTCAAAATGGGAGGCAATACCAACTCTTCTTTCCTTGATCTGATCCCAAAATATGCTAATCCATCCTCTTTTTCTAGTTTCAAGCCTATTTCCCTTTGCAACTTCTCATATAAAATTATGATCAAGATCATATCATCTAGATTGAGGAAACATATATCCAATATAATCTTAGATAATCAGGGATGATTTATTCAAAATTGACAAACAATGGATAACATAGTATCAATGTAGGAAGCCATTCATTCTATCAAGGAGATCAAAGACAAGGGAATGATAATAAAGATGGACATGGCTAATGCATTTGATTAAGGAACACTTTCTTATTGGAAGTAATGTCTAAATTTGGGTTTTGTGATTCTTTCATTGATTGGTTCTCATCTTGTATCGGTGCCCCATGGATAGCTCCCTTGGTCAATGATATACCAACCCCCCCTTTCAAGGAATTCGTGGATTGAAGCAGGGTTGTCCCCTTTCCCCTATGTTGTATATCATCATGGTTAGCTATCTAAGTGGGAAAATTGAGGCAGAGAGGATTGAAGGGAATATTTTAGGCATCGAAATCATTAGCAGAGTCAAAAAGCTAAATCACTCCTATTTTGCAGATGACACTCTTCTTATAGGTGGATCTTCCATAATAATAGAAACCAAATTTAAATAAGTGCTGAAGATCCTCACTATCACTTCAGGGGGGATGATCAACCATCGAAAAAACCAAGTGATATGATGAAATGTTCACAGGTGATACACTACATTTTAAGAATTCTTCAGTTTCCTTTTTTTGAAGATTGGACCTTCTTTAAATATTTAGGAATGTCTATAGTTCTTGCTAATCCTTCTTCTCACTCTTGAAAACATATTATAGAGAAGATAAAAGAAAAAAATAATAATTGGGGATCCCAATGGTTAAATCGAGTGGGCCAAGTCATTTTGATAAAGTCAATTTTATTTGCTTTTCCTATCTACCAATGTTCAACCATGTTGGCTAATGTGGGTGTTATGCAACAAATTGAAAGAGATACTATCAAGTTTTTGTGGCAAGGGGCACATTTGACACCAAGAAATTTCATGTGATAAGCTGGAAAATTGTAAGGGAACCAAAAGATAGAGCGGGACTGGGGATAAAAGATCCCTCCCTTGTGAATCTTTCTATTGATGCAAAACTTCTTTGAAGATTAATTTCTGAAAGACTTGATTGGTGGAGAAAAAATGTATGTGAAAAATATTTTAGGGGGAGCACGAAGAGATATATTGATAACATAGGGGAAAATAAAAGAGGTTCTCACATCTAAAAATGAATAAGATATGTTGCAATTGTAATTTTTTCTAAGAGTACATAGTTCCCAATAAATGACAAAGATATCATGATATGGAGTGATAAAATCACGTGGAACAATCCTTTAACGAATAATTAATAAATGGTTCCTATAAAGCTATTGATGGATGAAAAAAATATCAAATCCTTGTATGATATCTCTATGTGGTCAGATCACTCCAGTTGATGGAAAGACTAGTTCATAAGGGACCTTCCTGAGTTGATCCACCCTTTATTTCCAAAATTCATATCAAGCCTTAGTGTTTGTGCTCCTTTGAATATACAATCTAGGGATCAAAAGGGGTGGTTCAATCTATATTATATAGTCAAATATGGATACATACACTATCTTCTAAACCTTCCCCTCCCATAGAGAACTCCAATTTGGAACCATATTTGGCACAATGATGGTCTTCCCAAGATCAATACCTTTTGTTGGACTATGGTTCATGGTAAGCTCCTGACATTATAAATTAAAAAAAAAGAGGGATACAAGGATTATATAGGTGTTCTCTATGCCAAAGAGACGATGAATCAATTCATCATTTATTCTTTGATTGTTTCTTAACAAGAAAAGTGTGGTGTTTAAACTTCATTTGCCTCTATCACTGAGTGATATGGAGTCTCTCTTGGAGGGACATGTTTTTATCATGGAGAAAATTGTATAGGGGAACTTTAAAAAACAAGAACACCTTCAAAATATTGCGGAACTCTCTTCCTAAGTACTTGAGTTGGAATATTTGGATAACTAGGAATAACATAGTCTTTAATGAAATCTTAGAGATTCCAAGTGCAGTGGAAACCAAGGTAAAAGGGATCCTAGAATAGCACATCAAAACAAGACTCATAGAGGCAATGGATATGCATATTTTGAATAAAGAGGTGGAGGTATGGAGTAAAATTTTTTGGATTCAGAGCATCCCCTTAACTCCTTGGTATCACAATAAGAGATTAGGTCCACAGTGGCAAATTCATTTGGAGGTTCAAGAATTTCGAAAATGGAAAAAAAATCATAATCAATTTTGCTTGTTCTTTGGTGGAGCTTAAAAATGGAATCTAGGCGTGGTAGGAGTGGAGGGAATTCTTTATGATCCTGGAGGAACAACAATAGAAACATATGCATTGGGTGTAACACACCCATCTCCCCTAAGCTTCATTAGGCTAGTGGGGCATACAAAATTTTCTCGTAATACTGTGTACTTACTCTTCTAAACCATAACTTTGACCTCAGTTCTAAAATCAACGTCAATTTTGCTTGTCGCAAAGAGATTTCCAATGACCGTAGTTACACTAAAAAACTACGCTTCAGACATAAATATATGGCCTTTGAAAGTTCTTAGGAAACACTCACATGTTACGACATCATACTAACGTGACATCCATGTGGACCTACACCACCGTCTAGCTGATGCAGACCTTCTCACTCACAGGGCCAAAGGACATCAACTTTGAAATTTCTACTAAACCCTCAAACACGGGTCGTCGGGCTCCCGAATATTGCAAGACTATCAAAATAAACCCTTTCAAAAAATACCCATTGTGATGTCATCTCACCCTCCTCACATGTTCTTTCCAACATCTGAAACCTACAAGACCATCAAACTTTCATCATCAAGATGTTGAATTAGCCTACTTAGAGTTATTTTTGAAGTTCTAAGCTCACAAAGCTATCAAACTCATGGGTTCAACCTCCCGTTCCACAACACTTTTGGGAGATACACTTCTCACAACATTAATGGAGGAGGCACTTCCTACAACACTATCAGGCTGTCGGTTTATAGTGCCTAGTGGTTTTCCCAAAATCTAATCTTCGATGGATGACTTAGATTTACTCTTGACAGCCAATGAACGATTAAGATTAAATATTGATACTTATTTGATTTCTCTTGACTCTTTCCATTGATAATAGTGGGCCCCACATGTACTCTATTTCCACATGGCATATATCGACATGTACCTAATGATAGGCCCCCACCTACCACTCATCTATTGGCTATGAGAGGAGTGTTATTGGATGTGGGAGAAGTGGGTCCCCTCCCCTCTTCATTTACCTCTTTTGATACAATTTGCATGTCTGCTAGATAGGATGATGGAGAAACATATAGATCAATGATCTAGATCTTAAGTTGTACAATCCTTTTAACAGAGTCATATGATTATGACAGTTGATATCTATTCAATATGATGGTCTAAATCCATTTCAATATTAAAGGTGCGCTTCATTTAATCAGGTCTCCACTTTCGGGCTCACCTCTTTGGAATGCCAAGTTATCACCCTTCAAGGTATTTCCAAAGTCCAAAACTCACAAGGCTATCGAGATTTTGCCTTCGGGCTCATCCCTTCAGAAAATTCCTCCCAAATGAGTTTCTCTGAAAAATTTCTCTTGAAATATTTGATGTTCGAGGTCAATTGTGATCAATGGTCCTCGTTCTTTTCAGGCTTAAATGTGCTTGACCAATAACAGGGTCCCTCAAACTCTAATGGGCCTTCGATTCGAAACTCTAGGTCGGTGATAAATGGTTTAGGTTCTTTCCTCGGAACACTGATGAATGACTAAGATTAACATACAACACTTAACCATTTTTCCTTGATTTCCTTAACCCATCTTCTAGATATTTTCATAGAGAAACCTCGAGGTAGGTCCTTGCCATTGCCAATTCTTGAGTTGTGGGAACTCATGGAAAAACACTAGTTTACCCTTAGAAAATAAACTCTTCACTCAAATCATGTCATTCTCAGAGATTTGTCCATGAGATTACATGTTGTTTGTACACTCACACACATTCCAAAAATAATATAACCCATATGACAGTTACCCAACATACAGGAAAATTACTGAGTCAAACATTCCTTCTATTCTACTAACGAGTCTATATAATTTCATGAATGAAAAACATACATAGTCATTCATACAATTTTACATACAAAGCATAGAGAAATAATTATATGTTTGTAAACTATCGACCATACCAAACTGACTGAGGGTGAGTGATTTTCCACCCAACCGTAGGATCTGTTTCACTATGACTCTCTACAACAGACCACCCCTATGCAAGACTATGATACCACCAAGGAGATTATATTTTTTAAGGAAATATGGATTGGGCATGAAGGTTTCTCTCCTTCATAGGTAGTCAATAACATAAATTCCCCTTTTCTACCAACCAAGTTAGGGCCTCCACAAGTTTTTCCCTATTTTCCTTCCAGATAGATAACCTTTGCATGGATGAGTCCCTTCACTGCTACATATTCCCTCAATGCCCTCCTTTCTTAGTATGAGTTTCCTATCCAACAAGGCATTGGATTCATGACCCTCCTTCCAGGTCAAGTCAGGGTTTTCTCTACTTAGAATTCAACAAAAATATCTCCTTGAATCTTGGCTCTCTTCTCCTCCCCCCCCCCTCACTCTCTACTACTCCTTCTTTCTATGCCATGCCTCTCTCTCTTCCACCACTACTTCCTTCTTCTTGAAGGTTTCCCCATTTTCCNTCAACAACAATATCTCCTTGAATCTTGGCTCTCTTCTCCTTCCCCCCCCCTCACTCTCTACTACTCCTTCTTTCTATGCCATGCCTCTCTCTCTTCCACCACTACTTCCTTCTTCTTGAAGGTTTCCCCATTTTCCCCTTTTTTCTTCTATTAGAGGTATTCATGGGTCATCCCCAAAAACAAGGTGGGTACTTGACTGTACCTCTGGCCGGTAATTTTCAGTTATTCTATCCATTACTCCATACCTCCATTAAGGCAGGAAGTTGGTTGCTCAACTTCCATGCCTCCTTCATTATATAATTTTTGGGAAATGAAGAAAGAGGGAAAACACGCCAAGTACAAATTCCAAAAAATGGGAAAACAATTAAGCTTGTCCATTCTAGTCTTATAATAGATAATTATCCCTATCACAACTCACAATGACATTAAGTCATAGTTATAATTACAGACTTGGGAAAACAATGTGTTACATTACCTTCCCCCTTTAAATAAACACCATCCTCGGTGTTTACCAACTATATAAACAACTTTATACAATAAACAAAAATGGGTATGCCACTTTCATGGCATCCTCTAGCTCCCATGTGGCCTTATCTGCTCCAAAGTGCTTCGACTGCACCTTAACCTACGCAATGGCTCAGTTTCAAAGTAGCCGTGTCACTTTCCTATATAGGATGCGATGATGCTCTGGTTTGAATTCTCCTTTTGGTTCCACCTGAATCACAACCCAATCAATGATACGATTAGAATCATGAATATATTTTTTAAGTAATGATACATGGAAAACATTGTGCTCTTTAACAATAGGAGGCAAGACAATCATGTATGGGAATGGTCGTACTCTCTCCAGGACTTCAAATGGTCAACAATAGCGGGGTGATAACTTAGCATAGGTTCCCATTAGGAGATAAATTCTTTTGGGATTGAATCCGAGATAAACATAGTCTCTTGCTTTGAAATCCCTATGAGTTCATTTTCTGTTAGCATAACTCTTTTGTCTATCCTGATCCACTTTCAAATTTTGTTTGATCTTGGCCACTTCCTATTCCATTTCTTTCAGCATACCCAACCCAAGTTATGTCCATTGGATTATCCCAACTAATTGGGATATTACATTTTCTACCATATAAGGTCTCAAATGGATTCATTTTTAGTGACTCATGGTATCCATTATTATAGGAAAACTCCATTAGGGGTAAGTAATATTCCCTCTTCCTGATATGGTGAATAACATACATTCTTAAGATTTCCTCCAACACTTCGTTCACCCTCTTTATTTTCCCATATATCTAAAGATGATAAGCAGTGTTGAAATCCAATTGTATCTGAAGTCCAGCAAATAATAATTTCCATAAATTTGAAGTAAATTTGACATCTCAATCTAATATGATCATCTTAGGCATGGCACAAGATTTAAAAATTTGCTTTATAAAAATATTTGGTATGTCAATTTCCTTGTAGGTGGATTTTACTGGAATGAAGTGAGCTACCTTGCTTAAATTAACCATCATCACCATGTTTGCATGATGTTTTTTGGTTGTTCTTGGTAAATCAATTATGAAGTCCATAGATATGAATTTCCACTTCCATTCTGGAATCTGCATTGGATGCAACAATCCTACTGGATTCCTATGCTCAAACTTAACTTGTTGGCATTCTAAAATTTTTGTAATATATTCTACAATCTCTTTCTTCATCCTATGCCAATGGTAAAACTTCTTCACAACTATTATCATGTTTTGATAACCTAGGTGACCTACATAAGGTCTCTTGTGGAACTTTTTTATTATAATATTCTTCATTTAAATTGAGTCGGGTATATATAGCATGTTATTGTACATCAAAAACCTATCTTCATTGAGAGGATATCCTTCACACTTTTGTTCTTTTAGTTCTTTCTCTAATATTTTCTTCATTATCTCAAAGTGTTCATTGCCCTGTATGGAATTTTTGATCCTATTTTTTGTATCAGAGTCACATACACTAGCTACTGCTAGATGTATTGTTTGCATCCTCATGTTGAGTGCAACTACCGGTCGATTTTCTTTTCCCCTAATATGATAGATTTCAAAATCAAATTCATTGATGTTATCCACTTGGTATGTCTGGAATTTAAACAAATCTAATTGAATAATTACTTTACCCCACTGTGATATGTCATCAGTACAAACCTCCTTCCAAGTAAATAACGCCTTTACATTTTCAAGGCATGCACAATGGTTGCAATCTCCAGATCATGAGTAACATAACACTGCTCATGCTCATTTAGCTTCCTATACTTAAAATTGATTACATGCCCTTATCGCATGAGGAATCCACCAAGTCCTTCCTTGAAAGAATATGTACACGCTAGTAAATCCTTATCTGGATATTCAATATTTAAGATAGATGTATTCATTAGAAGATGTTTTAGTTTTGTAAACTTGCCTCACAATTTGTTCACCATACAAATTTCACTTCTTTCCTTTGTAATGAGAAGATTGGATGGGAGATATTTGAAAATCCTTGGATAAAAATTCCATAATATACGACCAATCCCATGAATGATCTCACTTCAGATACGTTTTGAGGAGTAGGCGAATCCATGATTGCCTTGATTTTCTCAGGGTCTACTGCAACCCATTCTTCGAAGATCACATGACCCATTTAATGGATATGTTTTTGAAAGACATCATATTTGTTGTATTTAGCATACAATTGGTGCTTTCTCCATATTTGTAGTACTAGCCTGAGTGTTACTGGGATATTTCCCTCATAACCTTGGGTCATGTCATGACAGAGAAAGACTATATATAGAAGATTAAATCTACCCTCACAATCAAACATGCAAAACAATAATAAATACTTTTTCATAGAGAGAGATAGGGAAAGGAGAGAAGAGAAGGTGTGCACCTTAAACCTTTCATCTTTTTTCGATCCCTTCTACTACTTCTCGAAATCTTCTTGGTCTCTGTCAGTTCAAGCCTGCAATAAGAGGCCTAGATTGTGCTACAACAAGGTAGTTATATGTCTTAGTAGCATATATCAAAGGTACACTTCAAAGCATATATGAGTAAAAATGAACGTACCAAATTGAAATGAAACAAGTGAACTCAAGATTGGAAGGAAAATATACTCTTATATTAATAAGCGAAATACGTGAGTTAGTTACAACCTGATGGTACTTCTGACACTGTTTCGGAACCAATTACCCTGGCTCCTCCTGAAGTCCTTCAATCATCAACTCAATGAAAGTCTTCCTCAGATAGTCCAATAAGGATAGGAGTACACCTTATAAATATATAAGAGAGGAAGTAACTCTGGAAAAGGAGTTTCCAAGTTGGGGGAAAACTTCTCAGAGGATGAAGGGGAAGGGAAGCTTTCTCAAATTTCTTAGCATAAACTTGCACTATCATATTTCTCCTCATCATTTCCCTCAAAGGTGATTTTATACTCTCCCAAATGGGTTAGGGACGTTGAAATCCATTTTTTATGGGCTTGGGGACGTTGGGAAAAGAGCCCAACCGAAAAATCATAATTATTTTATTTTTCATTATTTTTTAGGGCATCCGTGGGTTGCACACTATAAAGGCACGAATGTTCGTGTTTTTCTCAAAGGAAACCCATAGATATGTTCAAAAGTTATGTTTTTTAGATGACTTGGATGAGTTAAGGTGGGATTTTGATTTTGCAAGACAAAGGGAAGGTTAGGCCATAACACAAACGCATAGGTGTGGCATTTTATT
>JASDQU010502780.1:64904-75158 GCA_032191745.1 Picea mariana | reverse complement strand
AGTACACTCTAGTTTTCTTTGTCTTTGTCTCGCAAGCAGGTGCATTAGCAGTGGCTATATCTTGGTGACTATCTTGTCTCGGGCATCAATCTGTGGAAGGGTTTCCCTTTGACTTGGCCTTTATTCATTAGCCTTCATTTACCCAGATTGACGTAGGGACGTCTCCCTTGGACTTTCCCTCCTAAACAGAAAGAGCCCCCCATCGAGGTGACAGTGGGTGGGGAAGCTCCTGTTACGCCGGTTTCTACCCTTGACTCAAGCTATTTAACCTTTCCTACAAACCGTGCGATAACAGCCCCAAAGGAGCAGCACTTTTAGTTTAGAAGTAACAGAAGATGCCAGCCTCCAGGATAAAGAGATTTAATATCTAGCAGTGGTTGAAAATTTCAAAAAAGACTTTAGAAATTCTCTTCATTCTCCAACATTTGATACATTTATCAAAACCATTTTCCATTTATATTTCTCAAACACAGTTATCGAAAGCCAATCTACAGTGCAAATCAAGTTTCTGTAGTATATTGCGCTGCAAACTGGGGGATTTTCTTACAGGTGGCAGATTTGGTCAACTTTGACCTTATATTCATCTTTTGAAGTAATGACTCATAGTCCAGATGGTGGATAGAACTTAAGGAAGATTCCTACATCCTCCAGCATGCAGAGTAGCTGTCTAAGACATTAGATTTTGGATAAGGATTTGACTTCTTTAAGATAGGATTTGATCCTATTATTTGGTAAATTGTTTTGATCACTTTCTATTTTTAGTTTTCTGATCCTCCTTTATAGGATCTTGAAACTGTTATGTAAGATGATAAAGCCAAATCATTTTGATGGACAATAGGGGGGGTTCAATCTAAGGACTGAGGTTGGATTTTGGATATAGGAACTATACTATTAGGTAACAAACTTTTCATATGATAATACAGATCACAATTTTCTCTCTCTATTGATATCAGATTTCCATCCTTTCTTCTGTACTTTATTTCAAGCTTGTTTTAACTGCTAAATGATTGTCATCTCATTAGTTAGTTCATAGGTTTGAATTAATAGTATTCTTCAATATATTATTTGACCCATCACATCTGTGGTTTTGGTTAATAAATATAGATTTCTTCACTCATTTTAAAGCTATTATCTGATTATTGATCCTTGAGAGCATTGGTTCATTTGATTATTCATTTTGACTATCTGGAGGCCATACTGTAGTTGAGTTATCCCATTGATCCACTCATACAAAAACACAAAAACGAGTTTATTTAAAGTTACCAAGCATCTTTGACTTACAACCACAAAGAGTTTCTTGGAGTGATAACAGCTAGTTTACAGTGTTTGTGGACAGTTGTGGGCGAATTTGTTGGGCTGATTTTTGACACTTGTGGATAGCCTCTTTTCACACCTGCGTGGAGAAGAGTGAGGTTGTAGTTGACGACCTCTTTTCACACCTACTGACTAGGAGTGAGGTCGTGGATTCGCTTGCCTCTTTGCACACCTATGTTGACAGGAGTGAGGCAGCGTTCCTTTGCATTGGGAGCATCAGAGTGAGCGCAGTTGGCAGACATGTCAGTATCTCAGATGCGTGTGAAGGACAGGCTAGTCGGGGCTAGCAATTGGTCTCCTTGGAAGGCGAGGATGGTCTTTGTCTTAGAAGACCTCGAGCTATGGGACATAGTCGAGGCAGTTGTTCCTCCCATTCCTGTCACTGCACCCGCCTTGGTTGCAGAGTTCAGGAGGAGGAACAACAAGGCAAAGAGGATCATATGTGATGCTGTGAGAGATCACATTATTCCCCACTTGACTGGGAAGACTTGTGCATATGAGATGTGGGAATCTTTGTGCAAGTTGTACGAGAGCTCTAATGAGAACCGAAAGATGGTTCTTCATGACCGACTCAAGGGCATTCACATGCTCGAGGATGAGACAGTTACTTCATTCCTTGGTAGATACACACAGATCAGAGATGAGTTGGCAGCCATTGGAGAGGTTGTGAACCCTAACTCTTTGGTGAGGCAAGCTATGAATAGCTTCACCAAACCGTGGGGTCCATTTGTATGGGGCATTGTTGCCAGGGAGGTTATGCCTACATGGGAGAGGATGTGGGAGGACTTCGTCCAGGACGAGATTAGGCTTGCAGCCAAGGCTTCTAGATAACAGCAGACAGTTTCTAGTGACGAGAACCTTGCTCTTTGGACAAAGGGCAAGAAGAAGACCGGTCGTGGAGGTCGGCAGGGTCCCATGTTTGGGGCCCCACCACAGGGAGGAGAGAGCAACAACAGCAGTGGGCAGAGGAGAGACATGAGCACAGTGAGATGCTTTGCCTGTGGAGAGATGGGTCATTATGCAGGACAGTGTCCCAAGAAGAAGAAGAAGCAGGATGTGTTAGCAACGACAGTAGAGGAGATAGACTTTGAGGAGAAGTTTGCGAGAGAGTGTGCATTCATTACTACTTTATCTGCTATTACACCTTCTAGCATTAGTTGGGGAGACAGAGTTGATG
The DNA here is from genome assembly GCA_032191745.1 of Picea mariana. Taxonomy (NCBI): domain Eukaryota; kingdom Viridiplantae; phylum Streptophyta; class Pinopsida; order Pinales; family Pinaceae; genus Picea; species Picea mariana. The sequence continues at coordinate 72,667 of JASDQU010502780.1, read as the reverse complement.
AGGACCACCTGACGCACAGCAGTGATTCAGAGGGAGATCAGACTCAAGGTCCCTGGACATCTTCAGAGTGGGTGACTGGTCCACCCAGTATAGCTACAATTTCAGAGCAGCCGAGTAGACAGAGAATTGGTGCTACAACAGCATCAGAAGTTGATGAGGAGGAGCAGCAGGGCACCACGGAGGCTTGAGCCTCACATAGCTTATGACACAGGCAGATCAGGTTCTGGATCCACTTCAGGTGGAGGTGACTTGGCGAGAGGCCAAGTTGATGACTCTTGGTGAGAGACCAAGAGGGGGAGACTCTTGGTGAGATGCTAAGAGTAGAGACTCTTGGTGAGATGCCAGGAGTAGGAGGAAATCCTTGGTGGGAGACCAAGGTGGAGATCTTCGATGTGATGCCGAGATCTAGGTGATCTTGGATAGATGGAGAGTCAGTGCCATTTATAGATCATACAGATTGAGTAGATCTGTGACGGAGTCCACTTTCAGAGATCAGGGTACAACCATACTCACCGAGCATATGCCAGGAGGCAACCATGTCCACTATAGGGATGTTATTGGTGGTGACGAGCACTTTCCTCGGTAAGAGGGAGTGTTGAAATTTGGGTACCTTGGAAAGTGGTCCCTATTGACGACCTATTCAACTAGGGGGTCAACTCCATGTGCCATGAGGAGATGTATCATCAGATGCTAATTTGTCAAAGACAGTTTGGTTCTATTGGGCAATTTATGCCTCCAGCACAAAATTTTGTAAACAGGATTTCCGCACCCCTGCGTGGGTTAATAATGTAATAGGTCTGCATGGATCATAGTTAGGTCAGGTACCTTGGGATGTTTTCATTGGGAGAGTTCTTTTCACCGAAGGTTTTTTATCCTCAGGTTATCAATTAGGCTTTTCAGCCTGGTTGATTTCCCTTGAGTTTTTCCCTCACACCTGCAATAATTCCTCCAAAGTGGTGAATGACGTTCTAATGGTCTCATCCTCTGATAGTTATTGTTTAGGAATGATGTAAATGACCATGCAAGACATCATAGAAAGTTTCGCGGAATTCCTAAGGTTGAGATTTTAATTATTTAATTAATTAATTGTTTTTGAGCAATTATTGTAAAAACTAGGCCTTTGGGTTTTTTATAGGGGTGTTTGTGCTCAAAAGATATAGAAAGGCACCCCCTACACCCTTGGGCCAAGTTTCAGCTCAGACGAACAAACTTTGCTAGGCATTTGTCCACCCGGAGTGTCAGTCAGTTAAAACAACAATTTTAATTGCTAAGTATGACATTGCCGAAATGCAATTTTTGTAATTTTTGAGTTAATAGGGTAATATAATGGTCGAAAAGAGCAAGAGGGATGATTCCTAACCTACCCCAACCCACCTCCTAACCTTTTCTCACCCCCTAACACTTTATCTCACTCAAACCAATTCACCCCCTAGGGGGATTTGTGCCCCCTTCACCATGAAACCTTAGGAAAACAATTTTATTTCTTTGTGGGCCCCTCCCATGAGTAGTGCACCCCTCCTAGCCTACCACCTCATCCTTACATGGTCCCCACTTGCCAACTCATTCATCCACATCACCAATCCTCACCCAAACCCTAGGTGGTGCGCCCCCCTCCTTGAGATTCTCTCCCTTGCTTGGTTTTTGACACTTGGATATCATCCAAGAGGGGTGAGTTTGTCTCTCCAAGCATAAATAGAGCCTCTCCTCACTCTTTTCTTCACCAATATTTGAGCTAGTGTTACTCTACTGAAATTTCGCCCCACTCTCTTGCTCTTGCCATCTTGCATTCCATTTCATTTGCTCTTGAGAGTCTTGGAGAAACTTGTTGCTGCAACACTCTCACATTGGATTAATAAATCTTTGGAGGATTTTGGATCACCAAGAGTATTCTGGTTGCATTCTTACATATGAGGTGACTTTGTGGTGTTCAAGATTTTTGTGTAGTGTTGAATAGATCTTTGGTAAAGTAGTTTACTAGAGTAGATTAGAAAAGAGTATTCTTGCTGGTTTATACTTGTTGGATAGCTAGGGGTTTGAAGTATTTCATATTGTTAGTCTATTCAAGCTTGTTATCTACTTCCATGCTTCACAATTTGCCTTGAGTTTTGCAGGTTTACTTTAAGGATTTGTTGGGAAAGCCTCATAAAGGAGTCGTCCCTCAAGGCCTTCTTAAACTCCTAGCTTATTTAGTCCCATATTTCTGCACTCATTTCACTTATATTTCAGTTTAATAACCATCTTAGATAGGTCATATGTTTTTACATTTCATTTGGAGATTTTATGTGAAAAATTTCTGCGTAAAAAACAAAAAAAATTCTTAACTTTGTTGTGTTGTGCAGCATTTCCAGCAAGCATTTGCTTGCTGGTTTTTGCAGGTTCTTACCAGAAACAAGGGGATATGTTGTTGAAATTCACCCACACAACACATCAAAAGATCAACTTTTGAGTGGGTAACAAGTCTCTCCTTTCTCTCATTCATTTATAGTATTGTAGCAAGCCCCCGGGAAGTTCCCTTGAGCCTTGCATTCTATTGTTGTATTTCGGCCTTTGTAATTTATTTTCTATAATTAGTTAGTGCCTACACCTTGGGAGAGAGATTGGCTCAGCCAACCCCCCAAAATCGTTGGGCTCGGACTAAGCTTATTTCATTCATTTGTTATTTTTTTGCCCCACTTTTCATTAGGACAAGGTTGTGTGGCTAGGATTGCCCAATAATAATTGTTAAATTATTTTACAACCCTCTTTGGCATAACATTGGTAGGCTTGACCTCCACCTTGTGCCATTGTGAGTGGTTTGCTATTTATTTTCAAGTTTTTTGCTTAACTAATTGCCTACACCTTGGGAGAGTCATCCCCAAAATTATATGGCTAGGATGGTAACATGTGTGATGCTTATGATTGTTTACATGGCTAAAATATTCTAGGATAGATATCTCACATGTGTTCATCTTAGTTTAAGCCTTTGAGGCATAGTTTCTTTTACTTGCTTTATGTCTCTCACATCTTTTTCCATAGTAACATCTTTAAATGCAATATACATGTGGATGGATAATGATGTCTTAAAGTAGTTTCTTATATTTTGGCAAGCATCTTCTCTTCCAAGTTCTACTTAAGTTTGCAAGCACTCTTGGGCATTACATGGTTTTGGAACACACATGTTCTTTCAGCAAGCTTCTATCTTTACTTGGCATGTTTCTCTCATGCAATAAACACATAGCTAAGTAGTGATAATCTTATATTTTGCTGCAATTATTGGCAAGTTGTTCTTGCCTTTTCCATAGCATCTTTCTTTCATATATCTTGCACTTGTTATGGGTTATCAAATGATGATGTGAATGTCTCTATTTTTTGCTTCTATTTACAAGTTCATATGTGTTTACATGCTGCAATTTCATAAGTTATAGCACATTCACAGCAGTCATTTTAAGTTTCGGTTTTGGGCATTAATCACTATTTTTGGGCACCTAAAACTTATCTAAAACATTCATAACACACCTTAAGACTTAGTCCTAAGTCATAATAACACTTTAGACCAACTAGGACACCTAATTCCACCATCTTCACCATCTAAAACGGGTTTGAGGAAAACAACGGAAGGTGTAGGCAGGGAACTGTCTCACGGCGCATAGGATGTGTCCTTTCTGGGAAGTACTCAGACTTTAGGGCTGACTGTGAAAGCTAGGGTGGGCCTCATTGCCTTACTATCTTGAGCATCCGACAGTTATTTGGCAATAGGAGGAGGAGGAGGAGGAGGAGGAGGAGTAAGGTTTGACACTTAGTTAGGAGGGTAAATAAAATTTATAAAATCTTTAAGCAACTCTTAACCATTTAGTCTTCTAGGCAACTTTCTTTCAGTACATATCTTATGGTTGTTTAGAAATCTACATTGCAAGCACACATACATCTTTCATTTTTCATGCAAGTCTATGGTTTAATTTTCTAAGTGTTAGATCTTTTGAGTTTGGTTGAGCATTTATTTTCCAAGTATTTTACATCTCTCAATTTATGTTTTTTGTGGTGTGATTCAAGAAGAAGTTGTGCATCCCATTTGGAGGCATCATCTTGTTGAGTCTTGAGTGCTTTAGTGGTTGCCATTGAAAAGCATTCCAATAGAGTAAGTGCTATTGGGGCATGCTTGGCTTTATGTGAATGATCTCAATGTTTTGATATCTTTTGGATTCTCACATTTAAGAACTTGTTAATCTTGTCTATTTGTATCTTTTGTATCTCTTGTATAATTGTTGTAACATTTCTTATTTATTATTGTAAGTACTTGTATCATGTTGTTGTGGAATAATTGCAATCTTATATTTGTAATCTTTTGTAATCAAACTCCCTTGAACTTAGTTGACTCCTTGCCCGACCCTTAGGCACTAGTCTTAGTTGACTTAGGAAAGGGTTTGCTTGACATAAGTACTTGTGCATCTTGCATTTGCTGCCTTAGCATCATAGGTTAGTTTTCCCCCAAACCTTTAACAAATTAAAACCAACTCCTAGAACATAAACGCTAAATCACATCTAGTAACTAGGGTCTACCCCTCTTGGCTTCCCTAGGAGTAAACCTAGAAGGAAGAGGTTACAGTCAAGGTGATAGTGTGGACTGTGAACCTAGGCATTGTGCCTCCAAGGACATACTAAGTGAGCTGGACTTTGCTCACGTCTGCAAGTGTGTATTAAGACGGCAACAGTTCCCATGTGTTTATGAATCTCTAAGCACAAAGGGGGAAGACTATTACCCTCATACTTTACTTTATGATTCTAATTTCACTTTGACTTAGGAGTTTTAAGTCAAAAGTGAAATATGTCACTTAAGTCATAAAGTGACAATTAATTCACAATGTGAGTGAATTAATAGACATAAAGCAACTAAGGAAAGTGGGTTTCCTTGGTGAGATTATTGGAGTTGATCTCACCCATTGATTAGACTTGGCTAGATCTAATCTAGGCCATTGATCTTTTAGGGTTGGCATGAGGAGGCTAAAGAGAGGGTAAAGGTATTTTTGGAGATTCATTCTTCACTAGAGAGTTTTGGAGAAGAGAAGAGGGGCGCAAATCTTGAGGAGAAGGAGGGTGCACTTCATGAGGGTTTGAGCAAAACCCTTGAGAGCTTGAGGAGGAACTTGTGTTGGCTTGGAGGTTGCATGGAGAGTATTTCCATGGAGTCTTAACATTCTCTTCTTGGTCAGGATCATTTTCATGGAGGAGGGGCGTATCTGAGAGAGGAGGGCGCACTTGGATCCTTCGGTTGCTCACTGGGAGAGGAGGACTTGTCAGATTGAGATGAGGTCTGATGCATGAGGAGGCTAGAGGGAGGGCGCATGCTTTCATGGTGAGAGATATCCAGCTTTAGTCTCTGTTTATTTATGGTGATCATTTATGCTTGGAGGAGGGCACACATGTTGAGAGGACTCACAACTACCTGGTACCAGATCTGCTTGGAGGATTCGAGCTCTAACAATTTCAGTGGAGAGGCAGCACATGAGAGGACATTCCTGTGGAGGGATTTCTTCATTGGGTTACTGATGAGCTAGGGCGCTTTAGTTCAGTGCAGAGGGCAACAAAAGAAGAGGGTGCACCACAGTTTGGACACTTCTCTTTCTGGTTCTTGTGGCAAGACTCGTGAGGAGCTTGCTATGTATACAAGTTCCATTGTATTTCATTACTTGTTGTATCTCTTGCTTTGATCATCATTATATAGACATATATCCCAAACTAGTTTTCCCCGGGGGGGTCTTATCCAGGGTCATGTTGACCAAAAATACCTGTGTCAATTTTATGCATGTTTAGAAGTGTAGATCAGCATTTTAAAGTTCAAGATCTAAAGGTAGTGTTATGTGTTTTAAGTTATATTGCATGTGCTAACATTGAGATAAGAAAACACTTGCAAGGGCACCTTAAAAGAGCACCTAACCTGTAAAACATTGACCAGAAAGTGGGATGACTGTTTGTTGTCCTAAAACAGCAAAAGAAGACAGCCATACAGTTGAAACTTAGAGCCATACTAAGGTCAAGGACAGACCTTAGATGGCAGCCTCATAGGACCTAAGATATTTCTACAGTGTTGATGTTGATGATGCTCCAGCTTTCGTGCTGTGATGATGTTGTTGTTGTTGATGATGCTCCAGCCTTCGTGTTGTGATGTTGTTGTTGTTGATGATGCTCCAGCCTTTGTGCTGTGATATTGTTGTTGTTGATGTTGTATCAGCCTTGTGTTGTTATTTATTAGTGTTATACTAATGCATGTTGATGAAGATGATGATGATGCCATTCCAGCTCCCTGTTGTGAATGATGATATTGATGATGAGAAAAACTTCCGATGATTTATAGATATGCCAATCAGTGTTCCAGATGTTGTTGATGTTTTTGCCCTCTCTCTCTCCTGATGTTGTTATAGAATACCCTTCTTGTTAAGGGGGAGTGTTGAAATATTGTAATTGCAAAGATTATTCTATTTCTTATTGAGTTATTATTCATTAGATCAATCCCCTTTTGTGGATTGATCATGTCGGGCATTGTAATTGACCAAATCCCCTTTTGTGGATTGGTAAAACCCTAAATATATTATGCAAAATGAGAAGTCGATCACAAGGCTAATTAATGTGGTTTTAACTACTAAGAAGACAAGTCGACCCTGCCCAGTGAAGAGACACCTTTCCAGCACCTGCCAGTTTGTATAAATAAAGGAAGCCAACGCCTCATTTGTTCACTCACTCATTCACTCACTCAGTGTGCAAGACTGGTAGCTGCAATTGGGAGAAGAAGGAAGAGAGAGGCACATTGCTCAGTAGAGGATATTCTCTAATGTTTGGTTTATTGTCTTGGCATTGTATTGGCTATCTATATTAAGGAAGTTTTTGTTGGGTTTTCTCCCCCATGAGGGTTTCCAGGATAAATGTTGTGTATCTTGTGATTGTGTTTCTCTCAGTGATCCTATCTATGATATGGTTATCTTGTAAATTGAAAAGAAACCTAATAATAGCTTAAACCTTAACACCTTGTTTCCTGGATTGACCTGTGGAGCTAGGGTAAGGCGTTGTTTGCCTTGGTTATTGAGCACCCAGCAGTCCTTTTGGCCAAAGCGGTGGGAGTTTCGGGAAAGTCACCTAGTCTAGGATTCAACTTCACCTAATCAATATAAATCCTAAAATCTACTCAGAAGTAACCTATGGTTTAACTTCATCATTCATTTTCATGGTTCGTGCTCTTTACTTTCTACAATTTCATTTCAAGTTACCTTTTGTAATGATCCCAAGCCATTATGCCAGGATCATCACGGTTTTGGGTGTGTTGTCACCCTAATGCACACTTGCAAACGTGAGCTAAGTCTGGCTCACTTAGTGTGCCCTCGGAGACACAATGTCTAAGTCCCTGCCCACACTGTCACCTTGACAGGAACTTCTTCCGTCTAGGCTTACTCCTAGGAAAGCCAAGGGGGGTTGTCCCTAGTTACTAAGTTAATTTTAGATTACAAGTTCTAGGAGTTAGTTTCAATTGATTATAGGTCGAGGGGAAAACTAGCTTATATGACAAGCAGCAATGCAAGTGCAAATCTAAATCTATATGTTAGGTAGTCCTTTCCCTAAGTCAACTATGGAGTAGTGCCTAAGGTTGGGCAATGGGGTCAACTATGTGTAAGGGTGGTTCGTTACAATATACTTTACAATTTAATCAAACTACCCAAACCCCACAAGATTAGAGTTATACAAATGATTACACAATGTTACAACAATGAGAGATATACAATGAAATACAAGATATACAA
>JASDQU010502780.1:14651-29059 GCA_032191745.1 Picea mariana | reverse complement strand
AACAATAGGATTAATTTCAGGTGATAAGTCTCTTCTTCTTCTTGAAACACGAGAGTCTAAGGACATGAAAGTAAGGCCAAAAATGAAGGAACAAGAAAGTTACTGCTGATTTCTAGGATGCCTACGTCTAGCTTCCCAACGTTCTTGGGAACTAATATCTCGTTCAATTGTTGCCCATGAATGATTAATCTCATCACGATTACTGGCAGTATCTAAAATGGTGTTGAACAAATTCAAAGCAATGCTAGTTTGATCTTGAAGACCGCGCTCAATATTGGGCTGCTTGCAACATGCACAATCATTAAGAAATAAAACATTCAAAGAATCAATATTAGAAAAATAGATGTATTCGATGCTAATCAAGCATAAAAATTAACCAGAGAGATATTGAAGATCTCCCCAGTATGGTCGCCAAATAAATGTTGAGGAAAAGATATGAAATGATCTTACTCAAACATTTTCAGATCCTTCTTGGCTAAAGAAAGATAGACGGGAATATCACCCTATGTTTATAGCCATCAAAACTGATATCCTAATTCACAAGTATTATTTACAAGTGCTTAGGCTATTTTTTTTATAATTAAAAGCTTGCTGAAAAACTCATTTTTTATGTAATTTTCTGGATATATCAGATGCTGAAATAAATATAGAGACAAGAGTAAAGACACCAAGTCAATAATCAACACATATGAGACATAAAACAATTCTTTATTTCATTCCAATTCTTCAAAGAATCGTTCTCTTTACAAAATTTCCCGAGGATGTTTTGGACCAAAGTCAAACTTAGACGTCCTCGATGAAACATACAAAAGGACTTTTGCCAGAAAATAAAAAACTTAACTTGAAAAGCTAGATCAGCTTGCCATAGACTGTTTCCCACTAGACTCTGCACAATAGCCTTTGTCAGTCATGAAAACTAATTCACAAACAGACAAGTCTACACAGACAAGTCTACACAGACAATCAAAGATAGATCAACACCTCTGAAAAACAAGTGTCAAAATGATGTAATTCAGCCCTGAATCATGCTGTCTACAATAGGACCCTGTTATCATAAAAAAATAATTAGGCTTCTATAGAATTAAGGAATGAATGAAAACTGAATTATCTCAACAAAAACTCTAAGAGAAAACCTTAGTACGATTCTCCTTCTATTCTCCACTTGTTCCTCCCTTTCCTTTTGCCTTTAAGTAAATTAGAATTGGTTGAAGTAGTTGAACTACTTCATTAGTTAAGTTAACTAAAAATCAACCAACTTTTTAGTTAGGGGGAAAAGTAATAAATCCTAATAAGGGTTTTTAAATAAATAATAACTAGTAGGTGGGACCCCTTGTGACTCCCTTTATATTTTAACAATCATACCACAACTAGTTAATTAAACAAAACATCCCTCCTTGTGACTCCCATCATCACATTCATATTTGAAAATTTATCTCAATGATATTTGAAATTATTTTCAAAATATATTACTCATATATCCAAAAATAACATGTTGTCCAAAATTTATGAAGTCAACTGTCATAAAAATAAAATCAAACTTAAAATCTATATTTCCCACTCTGAGAGGCAATCCTTTCTTTGTTGCTGCTATCACCTTTTGATCTCTTTAAATTTTCCTTAGGCTATGTTGAGCCTTTAGGCCTAATCTCGTTGATTGCATGAGAGGAATCGTCCCTCAAATGCATCTGGGAGGACACAGATTTATCAGAGCCATTGGAGGGTGAGGAAGGGGTAGCAGTGGATTTTCCTTTGTCAGGGGCATGGTGGGCATCGATTTTCAACCTTTTACTTGCATGGGAAGACTGAACTGGTGAGTGTAAAGGGGCAACTTGGACAATTTGATTGATAGACAAGAGAGTAGGTAAAGGCAAGTTAGTCCAGCCATGATGTTGGGAGACTGCCGGGTGGACAATCTCTTGCCATCCATCATTTTCGGGAACTTCAGGCTGCAATGAGACATGAGGGAGCACGGGGATACCGAGGACCTGTGGGGCTTGGAAGGGAGGCCTTTCAGGCCTAGGTTGGACCACTCCTTGTCCAATCCAATTAAAAAACCCATCTTGAAACAACTGGCCTAACTATTGCGAGTCAACATCAAAGTGCATGGAGAATCTTGGCCTTCTAGGGCCCCTGTTCCAATTACCTCTTCCTTGGTTACCTCTGCCATTGCTACCTCGGCTGAAAAAGCTCATTCCTGTATGCATAATTGATTAGCAAATAGTCTCTTTAACAACCATACATGACAACTCCTTTTAAAATATGAAATAAATTTTGGCTCAACAACATATCAAACTCATGCAATCCAATCCATACAAATTGTTTAATCGTTGTCAATGAGCAGAGGGTGAACAAAGGTTCTGGGATATGCGAGGGGTTGTATTGAGTGAACAAATGTTAAAATGAGGGGGGAAGACCATGGTTACTGCTCAAAGACAACAAACAATCAACTGTAATGTAAACCAAAGAACATATTACTGTAATCCATCCAAGAAACTGCGATTTCAAACTGCTATAATACAAATTTCCTCTTAACTGTAATTAAATTTTAGGAGCACGGAGTGAGTAATGAATATGGGAAGGCGAGGGGATTGTAATTAGTGAAAAGTGAAATAATGGTAATGGAAAAGAGTGGATACTATTCATAAAACCAATTAAGAATTCATAAAACAATTCTGTAATTAATGCAAACGTTTCAAAACTGACCAAACAATTGTTGTGATCAATTAAAAAATCACTGTGTGTAATTTAACCATTACTATGTGTTAAACGTGCTCACTGTTCACATTTAAATCCTTAACACTTTCAATTAAACACAGTGTCATCATACTCAAAATAATATGCCTTCCAAAACAACCTGTACAAGGATTCTGTTTCCTCTCACTTCTTCTTTTTAACATTTAACACAATTCCAACGAACACACAATCATTTGTATCGACTCTGTTCAACATCCAAACCATCAACCATTGTCATAAATCAATCCTTCAAATCAAACACATACACAAGTTCTTTTAAAATCGTGCCCGATTCCATTCCTCAATTCAATTTAACAATTAAATTGGAATGAACCATACTGTTATAGAACCCGTGCCCATCTCTGATGGTGAAATCAACAATATGGTGCACGATATCCATGAAACATACGCAGTGGACAACCAAAACACATCATCAATATTTCAAATTGCAATAATCTCGATTGGCAATTTAAACACACAGTAACAACAACCGTCATTTCAACTTATACGATGTTGTAGGAACACACAAACCATTCAAAACGCAAGAGCATTTATGTGAATATACATGTCTAATTACTCCAAATCAAAACATCAAACGATGCTGATTTATCAATCCAATACAAGGAGACAACAACTATATGCCCAATTCCATTTCTCAAATCAACTAGTTTAAACCATGTTGAACTATCGAATCAATTGCAACAATAAAAGAATACAATGATTATACACCAATCATAAAATCCAAGGTAAACGCTATTAACAAAGACAACCAATAATTAATCACTGTCAACGATACTCCACCAACTCATAAGAATCAACCATGTGCCCGAAAAAAAATAACTGGTTCATTTATCGAAATCAGGCTTAAAATAGTCAAGGGTGGGCTTTGAGTAATCAAGGGTTCGCTCGGTGGAACCAACACAGGGACACTAGAGTCGACCACACCAACTGCAGAGGAGAACCCTTCGAGACCACACAATGGACACACAGGCCACAAAACCATTTGTTTTCAAGACGGGTGATAGTTCACACCAGGCATGAGAGATTATGAACAAAGGAGCATAGGTTCCTCACTGGCTAATATATAACACCAAGAACACGCAGGGTATAACCCTTGCGGTTCTCCCCCCCAAAACAATAATGATGATATAAAAGCAGAGCCATGAAATAACAACCAACCCCTAAAGTGAGCCTCTTGGCATAATATCCATCATAACCCACTACGTAGACACCAACAACATAATGARCCCACTACAATGTGAAAACGATATGCAGTGACCCAAGGTGGTTAAAAATAAAAAACAACAACCCCATAACACCAAATATGACTGGTAAGTTTACAAGAACTGTGTGGAGAYGACCAACAAGTCTAGAYCGAATGAAACCCTTCAACCAAAACCCATAAGATAACAAAGAACCTTCATGGCTTCCACCACACCGAATCATCAATAAAATCGTGACTTCACTATCCATTTTTTTTTATTTACAATGAATACACACAACCAWCCATTCCAGAGAAATATCACAAGTTTACATAATTTCTAGTMTTAAGAAAAGCACAGACCAATACATCACCGAGCCAATATCTATTTCATAACCAGAGAGAGTTCATGGATGGCGGAAAAGACATATCTGTAACCAAAAAGCCTTAAAAACGTGAGATTGGYCGAGCCGTTCTTCCCTTGCCTKAAAATTAGAGCTTAACCACAGCGAACAACAATTGAACAATAGCCAAGCTAGGGTGATGGCCAGTGGGAGATGTATGGAGTGACGTGCAATAAATGCACGTCGCTTCCATCCTCTATCCATTCAATTACTTAGTACACCCCAGCCAACCATCAATTAATCCATGCATCRAAACTAACATCCATTACTTGCCAAATGCACCACCTCATATCACATTTAACCATTGCCAACCATACCATAACGCATATCAAATGTGCCTTCATGTAATTCAATATATCATATAGCCACTATAATGGTTGGTTAGGACTACCACCATTTCTTTAATTTCAATGCATATAGTGTAGCATAGTAGCATAGTAGCATAGTTTAGTTTCTTCCTTTTATATTTTCTTCATATTACTTTTATCTCTTTTCAATTGCTTTTATTTGTTGTTACTAACATGTATCTTGTGCAGGTGTCACAAGTAATGAATCAAGGAGAAAATAACAAGGTAACAATGGATAACATAAGCCATCATGACATGAAATTATAGCCTAGAGAAACAAAACCAACACATAACATGCATTATCCATATGCCATTATGTCGCAAACAAAACCAAGATTTCATCAATCGTGTAGAACCCTGTAAGCAGTGTCAAACAACAATATAAACATCAAATAAGAACCAGATCTGATCCTCCAATCTACAAGGGGGTCCCACCTACTAGTATTATATATATCTTTAGGTTATAATAATAGGATTTAACAATACTTTGTGGGTAGAATCCTCGTTGCAATTTTTGTTGTCAACAAATTGATGACTCCACAGGGAAATTTGTTTTCAATAGATTTAGAACTCATAAATCATGGTTTCACACACCAAGAACAACAGGTCAAGAAGATATAACTAGGAAGATTATGCAATAGGGGGAAGTGAGCGGATTTAATGGAAAAATGACCGGGGACTTGGGAATAACTCATGAAAAATGTTAAGTATGAGGGGGTTTACCACTGTGTGCATAATTATTCAACCAAGATCTACTCTTTACTTCAAGGAGAAAAGTTATGGACTTGCTCTTTTAAATTATCAAATAGATGAAGAAATGGAAAGCATAAGCAAGAGATAACCAATTTCTTTAAAATACAACAGTGAAAGCAGATAGCAAATTCAAGTGTTTTCAGGGGGAACATTGTAACAACTATGTAAGCTTGATTGTTATTGACTAACAATATCTTGCAGGAGTGTCACTGGGGCAGAACTGATCTAACATCTTATTCTTGACCAAAATTAACTAAAAGATGGAAAAACAATAAAAATCATGACATAATTAAAATTGAAAAATTTATAGCAGCACAAATAAAATAACAGAAATGTAAAAGCAGTAGGAAAACGTTAAAAATAGAAAGCATAAATCAAACTACTGTAAAAGCATAAATGAAAATAACTGTGGAAAAATGAAAGCAGAGCTAGAATACTAATATACAAAAAATCAAAACAACGTTAAAACCTTTCAAGTTGGTTCCACATAACGTTTCAAGTGGGAACCATTAGTGTTGTAGGAGAATAATCGCTCCTATAAATCTTTTAGAATGTAAGAGTTAGTACCCAGGACAAAAGAGATTTTGAAAGGACCCAATCATAATTCTTGAATTTTTGAAGTAATTAACAACCCTTTAACGTATACAATTAGATCATCAAGATAAATATGAATGTTGATCAATTCGTCAGGAGTTATTTGTAGAGGTCTTTTAAAATTGGTACTTGCATCAGGTAAACTGGAAAGCACACATTCATAAGTGACGGTACCCCAATTCGTGATAAAGGTGGTTTTTTAAGCATATGCCCTTTTTACCTTGATTTGATTGTAACCAAAAAAACTGTCAAGTAAGGGCCTCATCTGTGACCTTACAACTTGCTATAGAATCATTTCCATATCAGGGGGAGGGAAATGATTTTTCATAATAGCCTGATTGAATGTGTGAAAATTAATGCAGAAGCTAATATGATCAATGACCTTCAAAACAAGTACCATTCTGGAAACCCATTCAAGGTATCTGACCGTAAAGGTGATTCCAGCCTTCATGAAAATTTTCAATTCCCTTTGAATAGTTGCTTTCAATGCAGGGTTAATAGGTCTTTGTTTTTGCCTAACTGGTTTCATGCATTCCTGAATGGGGATAGCATGTGGTATAAGACCAGGATCGAAACCATGAAGATCCTCGTAAGACCAAGCAAAAACATCTTGAAATTCACCAAGTGGCTTGGCAAACTTCATTTCCTCTCCATTATAACATCATACACCTATTTTAACATTCTTTGGAGACTCAGGTGTCCCAATGTTCAAGGAGATGGTTTAAACCACCTTCCCTTTTGACTCCTCTTCTTTCTGTTTCTCTTTATTTCCTACATCACTTGATGAAAACAAACTCTCTAGAGGAGTCAAGCCTTTAGGAATTTTGTTATCTTCTATGGATATGATTTCCTTGGGCTTATAGGGTTCATTTTGAATGAAAGAATATATGCTGTCATCACTAGGGAAGACCTACCCAGATTATATATTGTCAGGAATATGTGGCAATATAGAGATTGAAAAGTGCAATCAGGTCTATGTGGAAAAAATTTCCGAGTAGGAGAGGCTGCAAAAACAGTTAACCGATCAGCCATTGAGTTGAATTTCCTCTTAACATGAGTGATGTTGAAAGATAATAGGTTCAAGTTAAGTGCCCAAACAGTTTGGGTGTATCGTTTCATCAACATGTTTCTAGAGGAGTAAATCTTACGTACATGGTTCACAACAAGCTCAGAATCCCCAAAAACTGAAAGGTGGCCACAACCAAGATTATAGGCGTTTTCAATGCCTAGTAATAAAGCTTCAAATTCAGTGACATTGTTCGTGCAAGCAAACTCCAACCTATAGGAAAACTTGTAGATTTTTCCCACAGGAGAAATCAATATAATGCCAGCTCTGTTACCTTCATTAGAACATTAACCATCAAAGTGCATGTGCCACATACCATCATCTAAATCAACTTGTTCCAAGGGAATGTTATCCTACTCAGAAAAGATGTAATACACTTCTAGGTATTCTTTGATATAGTTTACATTAGGTTGTGGGACACTCTCTATGTAAGGTGAAATCCTTCCCTCTCTAAGGACTATAATTTTTTTACCATTATGAGGAACGGATAAATGTGTTCTGTCGAGTGAGAGGTATCCACCCGTTAAGGCTTTCCAATATCTTCCTAAGATGATTGAGTAATTTCTTACTAGCATATCAATTAATTGAATACTAAGGGTTATCCTTATTTCAGGGTGTGCGCACAAAACTAAGGTCACATCCTTAATCTCACCTATGGTCATTTGTTGTGGGCTATTATAGGAGAGCATGTTTCTGGCATTTTCATTTGTACAAGACAAGACTAGATCTTCCATAATAATATTCGACATCACACTTGGGCCCGAACCACCATCAATGAGGCAACAATGAACAATCTTATCCATAATATTTACAGAAATATAAAAAAGGGGGATTTTTTTACAGGGTATCTAATTTTTTTGTTCTCCCATGATACTTCCAATTTTTCAAATCTAGAGGTATAAACTCAAAATACACCTTTTTAAAATTTTTTTTTTACAAAGTTTGTATTTTAGTTTTTTTGTCTTATTTTTGATTTGTGTATGCTCTTTGTCATGTGATCTTGGAAAATCATAAAAAAAAAATGGAAAGCGGTTTTTATTTTTATTTTATTTTATTTTATGTGTATGTTATTTGTTATGTGATTTATGAGAACTCATCAAATCATAAAGAAAGAGAAAACTTTCATTTTTCAAGTAAGATAATCAATATCTAACCCCATTATTGTTGACATTTGAAAAAAAAAATTGAAATCCCTTTTGTTTTTGTGTGCGGCCATGTTGAATTTTTTTTTTTTTAGGAAAAAACAAGGGTTTTTTGGGTAAGCACATACTTCAAGGCAAAGAGTAAAAACAAATCCTCCCTCCTCCTTCATTAAAATTGTTATATATTTTTCACTAAATCACTTGGTTGAAAGTTCCTTTATTTAATAAGAGGCCTTGAGTTCAAATCTTTCTTTTTTAAGTTACTTTTTGAAAAGTTCATGCAAACCTGAGTTATCTCATAATTTCATTGTAAAATGCCTTTCACTTAAATTATAAAAGTGAATAACCATAAAGTGACTTTAGTTTTATTTTTCTTTAGTTATGTTTTGCATGCAAATTTAATTTATAAAGTAACTTCAAGTGATTCTCACTTATTTTATAAAAGTAGGTCACTTCATAAGTAATTTATTTGTAAAAGTAAGCTTATAGGAAAATATATAGAAGGAAGGTAATTTTTTTACTCAACCACCACATTGTGCATCCATCACAATGTGGGCTAACTTCTACCTTCCACATGGTGTTTTTGTTACGGTTTATGCCTTTTTTTTAAGGGGCATAACTTTCACATCTGAAATCCATTTTTCAGTGTCATTTTTTTAAACAACCTATTTTTTCAAGAGTTTTCCATCCAAATAGTTAGTTTTATCTTTTGAATCCATATTATTTGCATATTTTTATATGGATTCTCCAATTGATATTTTGATTATCAGTATCAATTACTTCTGATGGAAATCCTATATGGAGGATGTACTAAGAAGTAAATGATTGTATCGTGTTACCTTGGGAAAAGAACAAACCCCCACTGATGCCGAAAAAAATCCAAATGGGATAGTAAAAATGACGAAGCACATGGACTCATCAGAATGTCCATCTCTCCTTATTTACGGTTTCTCCTTCAAGGAATTGATGACCCATATGAAGTCTGGGATAAGATAGAAGTCGTATTTGGTAAACATAATGTGATTCAACCCCACCATATTGAAAACCATCTAATGAAATTAAGTCCAAGTTATTTCCCTTGCATTAAAGATTAATTATCTAAGTTCAAAACACTTAGACTTTTACTTCAAGACTATAAAATAGATCTAAAGGATGATTGTTGCATGTTTATTATTCTTTCTAATCTTGGTAGTGCATATTATGTCTTTGTGTCTACATTTTATGCCACCAGAGAAGTTATAGGGGGTGCTTACCAAGCTCCTACTCTTGAGCCTTTTCGTGATTCTCTAATTAGAGAGAAAGATAAGCTCTTGCAACTTGGAGTGATTAGCATTGTAGGTACATCTAACAAATCCTTAGTGGCCCATCGAAGAGATAAACCCAAGCATCCAAAGAAGAAACATCCTCGCAACAACAAGAAAAACAGGGGTCCCAAACCCTCTTAGTCATCTTCTACTCCTAATGGTGACAAAGGAGAAAAATCTAAAAGTAAGAAGACTAACATGGATTGCAACTTTTGTGGGAAAGATGGTCACCTGGAGTCTAAATGTTTTAAAAAATATGGAGGCATTAGAAGCGACGATGAAGAATCCTAACATCAAAATTGATTCTTCTTCTTCTAACTCTTCTTCTCATGGACATGCACTTTTTTCTTCTGGTTTCTCCTTCAATGAAACATCTACTTATTATTTTGATGAATGGCTTATTGATTCTGGAGTATCTTATCATATGGTTAATGGTAAAGCCATTTTTTCTGCTCTTGATCTATGTAACACCAAAAAAATATTTGTTTGTGATGATGGATCTCTTAGTGTTGTAGGGTAAGGAACATTTCAAGTAGATAATGGTTGTTTCAATGATCTATTGTGTGTTCCTAGTCTTTCCTACAACCTTCTATTAGTATATCAAATGACTCATTCAAGTGAAGGTGAAACCATGGATTTTTCACCTCACCATAGTTGTAATCAAGGATTTAAAATATCCTAAGAATGTCCTAGCAATTGGAATTTGATGATATTACCAGGTTGTACAAATTTGACAATTTTGGGTCATCATCTTTTCCATAAGTTTTTATTGTTCATAGTGATGACTTGAGTAAACTTTGGTAGGAGTGTATTGGTCATCTAAACTATTGTTCATTGCAAAAACTATGTAATCAAAATATGGTGATTAGTCTTCCTCTCATTTCTTGCAGAGATGGTGTTTGTGTCGGTTGTGTTCTCAAAAAACATCATCGGGAGAGTTTTGAAAAACATAACTCTTGGAATGCCTTGGACCCTTTGCATCTTGTTCACAATTATTTGTGTGGTCTGCTTTGTTCTCGTTCTTTGTCTGGGTGCAATTTCTTCTTAACTTCCATTGATGACTTATCCAGACACACTTGGGTTTACTTCTTAAAACTCAAGAGTGATTTTTTTTACATGTTTTTGGCCTACAAGGCCCTTGTAGAAAAACAATTTGAACATCAAATTCAAAGGTTAAGAACATATAATGGAGGTGAATATGTGATTTTTTTTTTACAAGTCATTGCACTACACAGGGCATTCAAAGGTAACATATTATTCCATATAAACCACAACAAAATTGTGTTGGTGAGAGAAAGAATCACACATTAAAAGAAATGGCTAGTTGCACGATATAATCTTACGAATTAAGTCTTGATTATTGGGTGGAAGTCATCGAATGTGCAAATTACATAGTAAATAACACTCCCACAAAGGCTTTAAAAAATATAAAATTGGAAGAAGCATGGACTAAAACTAAGTAAGATGTAAGCCACTTTCATATATGTGGTAGTATATCATGGGCTCACATTTCTAATGAGAAAATGAAATCATTACAACTTAAAAGTGAGAAGTGCATTTTTGTTGGATATTTTGAAGATGTCAAAGGTTACCGACTTCTTCAATGTCTTTCCAATTAAATAATTATTAGAAGAGATGTTAAATTTGATCAAAATATCTTGTCCTGCAAGCCTAATTCATCATTTGTGCCATCTTCAACCTACAATCCATATTTTGCATTTTTTCCATCTTTTGTTTCTATTCAAGTTTATTCTTCAAATGATGACAGTGAGGATGAAAATCCATCTCCACCTTCTCACCTTCCTCCATATGATTCCATTGAACATGAACCTATGCATGCACCATCGCTTCCCAAATGGGTCCATTAAACATGAGAAGCAACTGGTGATCTTGTCGATGATCCTACAAACCAGCGTTGAACATGTTCACAATTCGAATGAGCCTCATCTCTTTTGGATAAAGTTTCAGAGACACATGATCCATACCATTTACATAAACTTTTGGCCATCTATATTGGGACATGTCAATGAATGAAGAATATATTTCCTTAATGGTGAACAATACTTGTGATCTTGTACCTCTTCCAAAAGGAAGAAAAATTGTCATATGTAAATGGGTGTATAAAACTAAGTATGCATCAGATGGAAGTGTTGAAACACATAAGTCTTGGTTGGTTGCCAAAGGATTCTCTCAAGTTAAAGGAAATGACTAGAATGAAACCTTTGTCCTTGTAGCCAAAATGAATTCCATCCATATTATTCTAGCCCTTACTTCCTCACATAGATGGGTGGTCCATCAGATGGATGTTAAATCCACCTTCTTTCATAGGGATTTTCAAGAAAAAACCTACATGGAACAAACTCCTAGATATCTACATAATGAGTCTATACTTATATGCCACCTTAAGAAATATTTGCATGGTCTTAAGCTTGGTATGAAAAAACGGATAACTTTCTTCTTGAA
This sequence comes from Picea mariana, assembly GCA_032191745.1. Classification (NCBI taxonomy): domain Eukaryota; kingdom Viridiplantae; phylum Streptophyta; class Pinopsida; order Pinales; family Pinaceae; genus Picea; species Picea mariana. Next base: position 17,052 of record JASDQU010502780.1, on the reverse strand, counting down.
GTTACATTTTCTAGATGTCATTCTAACCTGAATGTCTATACCAAGAAAGTGGGAAGCCATCTCATAATACTTTTTATTTATGTTTATGACCTTATCATCACTAGTAGTGACCCTAAAATTTTAATCCATGTGAAATCCAACCTTAAAAATAAATTTAAAATGATAGACTTAGGTTAATTGCATTATTTCCTTGGCATCCAATTATTGCAAACTAAGGAAGGAATTTCCCTTTCCCAATCTAAGTATTCTTGTGACCTTCTTCACCACTTTCACATGGAATATTTTAAACCAACACCTTCTCCCTTCCAGTCTAGAGTCAAACTTGCTACCACCTACACTACTCCAAAAGTCGATGCTGCTTTGTATCGTTAGTTAGTTGGTAGCCTCTTATATTTGACTCATACCCATCCTAATATTTCCTTTGATATTGGTCTTGTTGTTTAGTATCTGAAAACACCCCATGTAAGCCATTGGAAAGCAACAAAAAATATACTTCAATATTTTTGGGGTACAATTTAGTTTGCGATACATTACAGTTCATGGGGGACTCCTTTGTTGGTTGGTTTCACTAATTCAAATTGGGTCAATGACCCTAATGATCGAAATTCTACTATAGATTATGTTTTCATCCTTGGTGGTGGCCCTTGGAATAGTAGCAAGAATGATTCCCCTTCGTTGGCTTGGTACTTTAATTATCAACCTGAGGTTCGTACAAACTTGCGAGGTACCGTGAAAAATATATGCAGAGTACACCTATTTTCTTTTTATGAACCTACAAAATGTTTATGCATCTATCTATTGGTTGGGACTTGTGATACCCTAGGTATCACTCTAAGCACTTGACAAGGGGAATAAATCACTTAAGCAAGAACCTATGATTAATCTGAATAAAAAATGATGGAAATGAATGAGTAGTATCTAATATCACACATTACTGAAAGGAAACTATTCTAAGCATGAAATCTTCACATTTGTAATGAAAACATTACATAAAGGAAATTAACCTACGAAACATAATTTCTTTTGTTGAATGAAACTATGCTCACTATAGAAATATTTCTCTCATATCTAAGTCCTTAGCCCCTCATGAAGTACCATAGCATGATATCATTACATTAACGTTAAGAATCATCAATCATTAAGTGGAAATAACACAAGAAAACCTAATCTAGGACGACCTACAAGAAATGTAACAGTCCTGCAGGAAAGTCTACAGGAAAAGTAAGAAAGGTTCAAAAAATATATTAACTCCTAAAATTAATTAAATGATCAAACATGATATAATTATATGGAAATGGAATTCTAACCCTGGAAAAACAATCTCAATTAGTTCCTATAAACTATAATAGTGTCTACAGGAAGCATAATTAACTTACAATCATGAACATAATTTTTTGTTGGAATGTAAAACAGAGTCACATTATAGTCATGATATAATGATATGGAAATGGAATTCTAACCTTGGAAAAACAATCTCAWTTAGTTCCTATAAATCTGTAATAGCATCTACAAGAAGCAAAATTAAATTACAGTCATAAGCAAAATTGTGTGTTGGCATGTGAAACAAAGTTACATTACAGTCATGAACAAAATGATTTGTTGGTTATGTCAACTACTTAAAATAACCAAAAGATGAAGCTAAAACACAACAACATGAAAAGAAAAGTATAGAAGGGTCCTTGAGCCCTCTTGAGTGGGCCCTACCTAAGCAACACAAGGAACCTGAAAATGATTAATGAGATGAGAAATAAAGAATTTTTATTGATTAATCACGGTGAGTGCATCACTGGAGCATGGCCCCAATTCTTCAACATCTCTGAACAAAATGATAGGATACATTACTTCAATCTTATATAAAAAAATTAACTTCTCAAGACTAGTCCTTGAGGTTTACTTAAACTCCTAGAAAGCTTGACCCTATCCTTAAATCATGGAGGAATTATGGGGTTGTTCTCCCCAACATTCCTTCATTCAGAATACTCATCTTCATTGATTATCTTTTGGATCCCTGAAGTCTATGTTTGAAGATAGTGGCTCTTTAATATATTGGCATAAAACTGATGGCAGATGGGAACACGGTCCCTTGTTTTTCTCCATGTGTTGGAACCTCATCCTTCTATGAGTGATTCAAACCATTGAGGTTAGGATACACATACAATTTTATCACGAAACTAACAAAAAACATAAGAATTAATCATCATATCTCAAACTCAAAATCATTCATTAAATAAGTTGTAAACCAACCACATTTTATATTAGGCATGGTAAAAAAGGTGAGTTCTTAGGTACATAAATAGTCAAAAAGTGTGTCTTTGATGGGACCTTCCATAATAATTATAGAGACCCATCACTTGGTTCTTGACCTATCACTTGGTATTGTAAGAAACTATAGGCTATTACT